>CM061142.1:398053360-398115365 GCA_030789695.1 Scilla litardierei
AAATGTCATGTTTTTTGTTTCTTATATATATCTCAAATATGATGCAGGCCCCTTATTGGATAACTTATGATTTCCCTCCTGAAGTTAGAGAAACATTAAACAAACGATGGGGAACAAATTGGAAAGGTCAAGCACAGAAGTGGTAAGCTTGTTGCTTTGAAATTCTATGATCATACTTGCATGCTAAATGTTCTATTGTTGGATATAAAGTGAATAACCACATGACCGCCTTTTTGCTATATTAGTTGGTTTTATGAGTATTCTAGAAATTACCCACCCACATGGTGCATGGAGACCTAAGTAAAAACCCATAACCAGGAGGAGTGATCCGCGTGCAGATGAAAATGATAGGGAAGTGTGGGTGTGCATGTGGGGAGCGTCTGGAGGCAAAAGGATGAAACTAAGGGCATACGTGCAAAAACACATACATGGTACAAAGTGCAAAACGAACGATGGCAAACTCGTAAATAGGGGGAAGAGGGAGGTGTATTTGGGTTTTATGACAAAGCAATGACAAGCTTGCAAATAAGGGGAATGAGGAGGAACTTTTCTTGGGTTCTTCACAACATCATCCAAAACCACACCCAACGACATCCACCCCCAAGTGTGTCCCACAATGATGATGTGGCACCCCTCTCTCTCTTTGCCACCGGGACAAATGGTGCCACATGGATTTGTCATAGTAGGATAAATGTCAAATCACATCCCTCAATCGTACAATAGATTCATTACCATGCTGGTGTTTTGGACGGCTAATCGCCCGTGAGTACTTCGGAGACTTTTCAACATTTGCACATGGTAAGGTCGTTTATGGTTTCTTTCACTCTTCTGCTCATCGAGATATCAACTACAGAATTACTAGTTTATTTTATGTTTCATTTTGTTTGCATGCTGGCTTGTTAGTGACTTTGTTTGAAGAGCTGAGGAGGTTATTAACTAACATCAGCATTCTACTTATTTGTAGTTTTCAAGTATGGTTTTATGAACCATACTTGAACAGCAATGGCATCTCAAATGATGAGAATCTTAGAAAGCTTACTATAGAGATACAATCTCAAAGGATGAATTAACAGTTTTGCAAAGATTCATGACATCAGAATCTTAGAAAGCTTACTATGGAGATACAATCTCAAAGGATGAATTAACAGTTTTGCAAAGATTCATGACATCAGTTACGACATAAAAATGTGACCTTCTCTTGGATTGCTGAATTCTAGCAAAGATCAACTCTGAAATGAAAGAGAAAAATGTTTATATGCACATGACATAGTAATGCTATATTGCCTCATTGAATTATCTTGTGTATTCTTATTGTTTCACTGGTTCACATTAAAGGTATTAACATCCTTGAAGGCGAAAGCTGATGCAAATGTGTTGACAGGCTAGTGGCCAGAAGCAAGGTGTTGTATACGTTTATCTGGCTTTCAGAATCGGTTCTGTTACATGACATGCCGGCATTCAAGAAACCATGTTACGTTTCAAGAGCATCTTGCTCAATAAACATATTCTAGTAGGCTTCAAAGAATATGTTGGCTAAGATGAGGGGATGTGGACAAACACAATTTGATATGAACAAAACTTGGGGGAGTGCGTTTCCAGTTCAGTTAACAACTTAGACTGTTAAAAAGGAAGGAAGGAAAGAATAGAAACCAAAAACTGAAACATGTTAGAGTATGCTTCAATAATTCAAGAAATCACGGCGCCTTTCAAGAGCATCTTGCTGAATAAACATATTCAGGTTTCAAAAGAATATGTTGGATAAGATGGGACGATGCGGGCACACAAAATTTGATGTGCACAAAACGTGGGGGAGTGCATTTCCAGTTAAGTTCAACTTAGACGGTCGAAGAAAGAAAGAAAGAAGAGAAACAAACAACCGAAACATGTTAAAACATCAAAGGTATATTAAACCATGTGCATCACTTAACCCGCGGCCGTGTATCTGATTTCATTTTAGGACATGAGAAACCCCCTATACATTCTAATTATATTTCCATTTTAGGATTGATGGATCCAAGACCATCACTCTGCATTCATACAATTATTACTTGTTTGAACATGGAAGCCCATGGAGCTAAAATTGCCAATGTTGTATACAAAAATGTGCTTGTATAAGTCTCTCAGGTGCATGTGAGAAGTTTTGCTCCTTGTGGATTGGACAGAAGGACATCATCTTGTAAGTTTTTAAGCAATTGGAAGTCAAGGTAACCTAAGCTGGGAGTATAGGCTCCAAATCATGGTCGGGGTAAACGTTATACTCAGCTTCATCACTTGTTTTCAGCTTCCTTAGAATTTATATAATATTCGCCGTGAAGTCTGCAAAAAATATCTGAAAGTATGCTGTATTACTCTTTTTCTATAAAAAAATTGAAATGATTCTTCATTAGAGGCAATCTCCTTGTAGTTGAAAGTCAAAAGGCTCGGACAACTCCAAACAAGTGGTTTTTTCGATGTAGATCATAAAGTGATATCGGTCATAAATTCGATTGATAGTTTTGCGTGTTTAATTAGTAATTTGAGGAAGCTCAAACATAGGGGTGCATCATTAGCGATAAATCTATCTGGTCCATTCTTGTGGCATATCACTTTGCCTTAAAACTCAAATTTGATGTGCAAACCTTGGAGCCGTTTGCTGTGGAGCTAGAGGCTGTGGGAAGGGGGGAGTTTTGCTGCTGTGCATAACGTGCTAACTGGCAGACTGTAAAGGGAGAGATTTTGACCTTTGTGGTTGCGGTTGGAGAGAGAGAGAAGGGGTTGATGGTGTATTTTCAGTTTAGTGACCCATGGTTCTACTGGATAATAATTTCAACCGAACTCCTTTATATACTTGCAGTATGAAAGCTTGAGACCGCAGGGTGGACTCAGATCATAAAATTCACACAACCAAATAATTGATTAAACAGTGGGTAGAAGAATGGAACGCAATCTTACCTTTCCCTTTACTATCCCCGATCAAAAAGTGCTGATATTCCAGAGTATATTGCATTCTAGTATGAACTTCTGCTTTTATAACTGTCCCTGCTCAAAATGGACTGATATTCCAGAGTATATTTCATTCTAGGAGGAACTTTTGCTTTTATGCTATTGTAATACTCAAGCATTTCAACACAAGCCGATACCATAAAAAGTAGCAACGGCTGCTATTTCACTGTTGTCCCTTTTCCTCTCAAAAATTATTGGAAGTTGAAACAAGTAATGAGTGGATTATTAACTCCCACAATTGACCAGTGATTGTATCATACAGGTTTTTGATGAGGTTTACGGGGAAGGATGAAGAAATCAACCTTGCTGGCGATGGAAGTGAAAAGCCAGAATTTGGAGAATGGTCATGGATGACACCGCAACAAGTGATTGATCTTGTAAGTGACACCTTTATGTTGTTAGAAAAGAAATAGTACCTAATATGTGTCATTTGTTGGAATCAGGCCGTCGACTTCAAGAAGCCAGTATATGAGGAGGTCTTGAAAGTATTTGCCCCTCATCTTCAATCAGATTCAAGCGAAACAAGTGTAGCCAGCTATTAATGATTCATCTCCTCGGTTATGGGGATCACATTCAGTCAATAAACATTACCTTAAAACATCATAACATGGAAGCCATGCGACTAACAAATTATGTTTGCTTCTTAATGTTGCCGGGCCAGCTTGGTTATTTTTATCGGCCAAGATTGTCGATTGAGGGTGGAAAGGAGAACACAGTGTGATGTTTGCATCATTGTTAAAGCTATGTCAAAGATTACAATCATTCTTCTGTGTTCCCATTATGGTGCTTTACATACCAAAATTTAGTTACGATTTCAATTCAAGTGATGATCCAACAAACTTGATTGATGTGGGTCAATTGTATGAGCGATTTGGTCGATCTCATCGTTTCAAATGAGGGTTGCCAGCTCAAACTCGTCGGGCCAACACGGTAGTGTTGCTGAAATGCTAATCATTGGACACAAGAATTTAGGTTCCAATGTTTTTGAAAGTACAGCATAATGCATATTATTGATAACTATACTATCTACATTGCATGCACTTCTTATTTTATGTCACTTGTAAAACATAGTTTCATCGTGCGTTTTCATTGGACACAAGAATTTAGGATCCAAGTACATTACACGATTTTCATCGTGCGTTTTCATTTTCAGCATAGTTTACCTGACATCGCATATGAAGAAGCATTCCATCGCCAAAACCAAGTTCCTTCTCCATTAACCTAACAATCTGTTGCACCTGCCAAATGTAGCATCAATATTCAAAGCTATGTTAGGTCTTAAATTATAGATGCATCAAATGAAAGAAACATAAATTAAAACAGGGAATATCGAGGAAACTTTATATTTCTGGGGAGGAGGATCACCATCTGTTTCAGAGTGTTTTCTCACTACAAAAAGCGTTGACCGTGGACACCCGGTCAACGTGGTCAAGGGGCCCGTTTGGGTCCCTCGGGTGTGTCTAGTCGATGGAGACGAGGCGCGAGTCGGAGCTACAGACGACGTGGAGCGCGTCGGCTGAGACGAAAACGGGGTCCTCGGTCGTTGGTGGGGCGAGGGGAAGCCTCGGCCCGGGTCGAGACACTCAGCCTCGGTTGGACTCGCTCGGCCTCGGCGGTCGGACGACGAGGGGTAGCCTCGATCGTCCAGCTGGTTACTCGGTCGGCGAGGGGCGGAGGGGAAGCCTCGGCCCGTGGATCTGATGTCCTCCTGCGTAGACGAGAACGCTCGTCAGGGGGCCGGACCTTGGTTCCGGCCAAATCCCCTCCGATGCCTAAGTCAGACAGAGATCTGAAAGAGGAGGCCCGGCGGAGACGGTTCGACTCGTGAGGAGATCGGAACGGCGTCTCACGGTGCGAGCGGGGGAGGAAGGAGATGAAATGGGGGAACTAGGTCGTTGATGGAGTCTACCTTAGGTTTTTGATACCTGAGATGCGGGGGGTCCCCTGTCCTGTCGTCCTCCTAGCCCTTTTATAGAGCTCCCGGCGTGATTGCCCCCGGCCCACGTCGCTCGTCCGCCCTCAATCGTGCCCCCTCAATCCGCCCCCCCCCCCCCCCCCCCCCCCCCCCGTCGCCGCTCCCTGCGCCATGCCAACACCTCCCCATTACCGCCATTAGTGGTCGCGGAACCGGGGGAGCGGTTATCGCAGGAGTGGGCGAGTGACCGGCGTGTTACCGGGCCCGGGTCGGATCGACATTCGGGGGGGCCCCTTACAGGGCCTTATCGAGTGGGCCTGAGCGCGCAGATGGGCTCTCGACCGGCCGTCGGGTTCCTGGGCTCGTGTCTTTCGGGTCTTGGTCAAATAGGCGTAACAATTGCCCCCATCGGTCGGGTTGATCGGCTTCGGCCGGTTCAGCTCGGCCGATGTGACTTCCGTCGTCTTTGACAGGCTCGTCAGTTGATGCCGACTCATTTATTAGTCGTCATCATGAGTTAGCCCGTTCGATACTTTTGAGGCGCGGGTTCCGAAGCGCCTTCGGTCCTCTGATGTTGCCACGTGTGGCCACAAGTTTTTTCCCCACCGTTCGCGGGGTTGTCTTAAGTTGAGAAGCCAAGGGGTTCGTGAGCCGCCATTGGTGGGGTCGATCGGCCTCGGCTAGCTCGGTTCGACCGCTGCGCCTCCTGGGGTTCCGAGTGGCGCTCCAGTCGAGGCGTGGTCATAAATGTAGGTCATGATGAGGCGGATCGATTGGACTTCCCTTGGTGCCGATTTCGAAACGCTGCCGGTTCTTCGAGGCCTGCCACGCGTTCTTGTCAGGCGCTTCGAATTCGCCCCTGTGTCTGGTATATAAGATCCCCAGCTGCGTTGATCTCCACCTCTCTCTTGCTTTTCCCATCGTTCTAGGCTTTCTACAACTCGGAGTCTCCCGTCGCCTTCGCTTCCTTGTCTCCTCCAAACTAGTTAAAAGGTAATTCCCTTCTCGCTTTCGTATTATGGCTGCTCTTAGGATAGGCGGTTCTGGCCAAGGGGCGAGGGATTCTCCAGAGTCCAGGCGGGGCAGGCCCCGGCTAGTGGGATCAGGTTCCTCCTCTGGGAGTCGTCCCCTCCGAGATAAGGGGAAGTGGAAGCTATTCCCAGACTACGCCTGTGATGACGTGGCGTCGGCTGCCGTGCGTCTTAACGTGCCCCCGGTTGTCCTCCGAACGCCGTCGAGGACCCCTCCTTCGGCGGCCACGGAGATCCGGGAAAGGTATATGTGCTTCCCGTACGATGTCCAAGTTCCATTTGTCGATGAGCAGATTTGCCTTCCGAGGAGCAATGAAGTCGGCGTCTACGTCGAAATGTTTCGCCTGGGTCTTCGTTTCCCGCTCAATCCCTTCCTCATCCAGGTCATGGAATATCTCATGGTGCCCCTTTGCCAGTTCACCCCTTGCTCGATTGCGGTATTGACGGGCTTCGCTACGCTCTGCTGTACCCGCGGTCTGGAGCCGTCTCTCCCCCTTCTCTTCCACTTTTATCAGATCCAGACGGTCGGCCCGGGGTCATGACTGCAACTCCGAGCCCGTTCGATGAGGGAATGCCTGATCGGGCTGCCCCGCTGGTCGGGGGATTGGAGTTCGGATTACGTCTTTGTGATCTTCCTGGAGGATGCCCAGATTTTGACAAGTTGGGGCGGGTCTGTCCAGCCTCGCCCGCCGCTAGCCCTCTCTGACGTCGATGAGGCAGCCGCCGTGCAGCTGTCGACCCTCCCCTTGGAATCGAAGTCCATCTGGTCTTTGTTGGACGACATACTCCTGAAGGCCGTCTTGTGGTCTCCGGGTAGGTCGCTTTTTCAGTCTTGAATCTGTTGGATATGGAAGACGTTTGTACACCCTTGTGGGGGATGTACGAGGGATTACGGACCTCGAACGTCGCGCACACGAAGTCATGTGCAAAGGGAATCTGTTCCCTTGCGGAGAGGATCTCTGTATGAGCGGGAAAGTCGCATTATATATGCATAAGTGCATGCGACATATGGCTAATAAAGGGGGAATATCTTAAGCTTATGTTGTACCATGCATATGGTACAACTTAAGCTTATATTGTGCCATGTATCATGGTACACCTTAATTAAGTTGTTCCAAAGGAACAACTTACCCTAAAATAACTACCTTGGGGGCTATAAATAAGACCCAAGGGTAGCCATTTTCCTTACACATTTGCATGAAATTCATGCATGCATCTTCTTCATAGCGAAGCTCTGCAGAAATATTTCCTCTCCCTCCTTCCAAGTTCTTAATCTAAAATAGAGATTTAGATTGTGGATTAGTAGCCTTACTCCGTTCGTGAGAAGACTCGATCCGTCGTGGCGAATCCGAAGGCAAAGTTCCGAGACTATCGTTCCGCATACGCAAGCGTAAGTCTCCACTTTAATTATCGATCCTAACTTTGTTTTAGACAGGATCCATCATTGGTATCAGAGCCATATGGGTTCGCCCCGGTCAATCCACCGCCCCGTCGAAACTACGAACGAGTCGTTGTCTTTTTCACGAATGGGTCTCCTACTATTACGGATATAGTAGGAACGCTTCGTGACGGAGAGAACGCAGCGGTTGTTCTTTTCACGTTAGGGTCTCCTATCATTACGGATATGGTAGGAACTCTCCGTGACGGGAAGAACCGACCGTTCACGTAGTACGTTAGTCATTTTTGGCACACGGCCATTAGGCAATAACTAACTTCATCGACGAACGGGTGCTTCATCGAGGAAGATGATGGAAGTTATTTCCATCGGGTAAGAGGAAAATTTGGTGCATGTGCACCATGGCCAAATGGGCCATGAAGGCCATGCATCCCCTCTCCCCGTGCGGAGGGGGTTGGCTACGGCCAATAACCACCGGCGACCACCCCATCAAGGGGGTGGAATGTGTGCGGCAACACCATCCGAGGGGGTGGCCGGCCATGGCCAAAGGGGCCATGGCCGGCCAATGCCGAATGGCCTTGGCCATGGCCGGCCATGGCCAAGCCATGGCCGGCCATGGCCAGGCCGGCAGTGGCCGGCCAAGGCCTGGCCGGCCAATGCCGAATGGCCTTGGCCATGGCCGGCCATGGCCAAGCCATGGCCGGCCATGGCCAGGCCGGCAGTGGCCGGCCAAGGCCTGGCCGGCCCTGACAGTGGCCAGGGCCGGCCAGGCCGGCCAGGCCGGCCCTGGCAGTGGCCAGGGCCGGCGCCCTGGCCACTGCCAGGGCCTGGCCGGCCCTGGCAGAGGCCAGGGCCGACGCCCTGGCCACTGCCAGGGCCAGGCCGGCCTCGGCCAGGGCAGAGGCCCTGGCCGAGGGGGCCAGGGCCCCTGGCCGGCCAGGGCAGAGGCCCTGGCCGGCCCTTGGCCAAGCCCCGGCCAGGGCAGAGGCCCTGGCCGGGAAGAAGTTTTTTTTGAAAAATTGGTCGACCAATTTTGTGTTTTTGGTCGACCAATCTGACAGAAGGTCTGAATCGGCTGAAAATTTGTCAACTGACCCATACGGGGTGACAAAGGGTATTGGTCATACTCGAATGTGTCGATTAGCCCATACGGGGCTAACCAAAGTGCCGACTAGTTCATACGGGACTAACGTTTTAATGAAGTTTTCATTGGGCTCTACTCCTTGAAGATTAGCCATAGTGCTCTACTTCATGCGAGATTAGCCATGTCATTGTGCTCTACTCTACGGAGATTAGCCAATGTACTTGTGACGTTGTGCTCTACTCTACGGAGACTAGCCAACGTGCTTTCAAATTTTTGAAAAAGATGTTTTTCAAATAGGTTATGTCCCGTCCTTAAATCGGGATAGCGCAATTTGGAATTCCAAGTCCTACCACGATCCGGCCATGGTTATCTAACCCATGGGTGTGTAGAACAGGTCTCGTGGCTTGGCAATTGTTGCGTTAAAATTCTTTGCGCTAATTCTCACCTATTCTATTTTGAAAGATAAGTTTTTCAAAGTGATTTTCCGCTGCTAATACCATACGGGTATTATTTCTGATTTCTTTTTACTTAAGATAAGTAAGAGGGATACTTTGAAAGTTACTTCTAGATGGTAGTTGGGAACGTAGTGAACTTCTCGATTCTAGAGTAACATTTCAACGCATCCAAGGAACTTATCAAGTGTTTAAAGAATCGAAACTTTATGCATAGAATTTTGATCATGTTTTTCATTCTCTTTGCAGTTTTTTGAATCGAAAATGTCTACCGCTTCTAAGAATATTTTCGCAGAGCTTAACAAAGGTGAAAAGCTCAACGGCGACAATTATAAACTTTGGTCAATAAAGATCCAATATGTTTTGGAGGAGCAAGATGTGCTCGAAACACTCCAAAACATAATGGTAGAACCTGAGTTGGGCAATACGGCCCAACACAAAAGGGACCGGGAAGCTTATGACACTTGGACTCGAAAGAACAAAATAGCACGTATTACGTTACTGTCCGCGATGGACAATGACATAATGCGCCTATTTCGGGAATTCGACCTAGCTAAAGACATATGGTCTGAGCTAGAGATAAAGTTTGGTGGAACTTCGGTTACCAAACTCCGCTCCTTGAATATTCAATTTGATTCGTACAAGATGCGGCGAGATCATTCTATGAAAAAGCATCTCCGCCACATGGCGAATCTTATATCTGAATTAAAGGATGCGGGTGTTACGCTGTCTGACGAACAGCAGATCCAAGCGGTCATTCGTTCACTCCCAGATAGCTGGGATAATATGAAAATGCATCTCACTCATAATGAATGCATTAAAACTTTAAGCGATGTTTCGAAACACCTCGAACTCGAGGAAGAGCGGATTCAAGCCGCAAAACCAAGTGCAGAAGTGCACGTGGCCGCTAGTTCCTCACATGGGGGAAATAAGCGGAAGAATAAACGCTTAAGGTTTGTGAACGAACGTAAGCAAGAACCGGAGACCTCAAAGAAGACAAAGAACAAAAAGTGGCAAAAGAATGTGCACTCAAAGAAGAAAAACTTGAAGAAGATCAAGTGCTTTAAGTGCAACAAGTACGGTCACTTCGCCCGTACATGTACGGATGGAAGTGATAAGGTAACTTGTAGGACTAGTTACATATGTGTTTCTAGTTCCATGTTTCTTGCTGAATCTAACTATTTTTGGTTGATTGATTCAGGGGCCACAGACCACGTAGCGAAGGACAGAAGGTTCTTCGTAGAGTATCGAAAGATAACTCAAGGAACAAAGTGGATATACGTCGGCAACAACACACGTGTTGAAGTCAAAGGCGTCGGAACATGCAAGCTAGTTCTCGACAACGGCCGGACTTTGTTATTGCACGACGTCCTCTTTGCTCCAGATATTAGAAGGAATATCGTTTCCGTGGTCATGTTAATGTCTTTAGATTATGAGTGGAGGTTCTATAAACAATGTGTTGACCTTGTTTGTAATAATTCTTTGATTGGTTCTGGTAATGTTTGTAATGGATTAATTGTTTTAAATACAATGAATGATGTTGCTTCTTCCATTAATGAAAGTTTTCATTTGACAAATGCTTCTAACTCTGAGTCTGAAATCATTTGTTGGCATGCAAGACTTGGTCATATTGGACCAACTAGAATGGATAGACTTGCCAAAAGTGGCTTGCTATCTAATGTTTCAAAAGTTGAAATGTCAACTTGCGAACATTGTCTTGTAGGGAAAACTTGTCGCAAGCCGTTTGGAACTGGCACAAGGGCCGAAGTTCCATTACAGCTTATCCATTCGGACATTTGCGGTCCAATGAATGTTAAGACAAGACACGGGAAGTCCTATTTCATCACATTCATTGATGACTTCACCCGTTTCGGACATATCTATTTGATATCCCACAAAAGTGAAGCTTTGGCTTGCTTTAAAAACTATATGAGTTTAGTGGAGAATCAATTAGATCGCAAGATTAAGGTTTTGCGAACCGATAGGGGCGGTGAATATCAATCAATAAGTTTTAAGGAACTTTGTGATGAAAAAGGCATAGTACATCAGGTAACTATGCCTTACACTCCGCAACAAAACGGTGTTGCGGAAAGAAGAAATAGGACATTGATGGAAATGGTCCGTTCAATGATGTCTCAGGAAAATTTGCCTATCACCTTTTGGGGTGACGCATTATTAACGGCGGCATTCATCTTAAACCGTGTACCCTCGAAGTCGGTAAGTTCTACTCCTCATGAGTTGTGGAACAATAGAACTCCAGACTTAAGCATTCTAAAACCTTGGGGTTGTGCATCTTACGCACATTTATCCTCTCACAAATATGGCAAACTTGGGCCACGTGGGAGGAAGTGTATCTTCATCCGATACGCTGAAAACTCCAAAGGATATGTTTTCGTCGGTCAAGAGGACAATGGAGGTCTTATAGAATTCGAATCGAGGGATGTTGTCTTCTTGGAAAATGAGTTTCCAAGACAGGGTGAGATAAGTCAAGACTTATCCTTGTTTGAGACTTGGGATCAAAAAGGATCGGAACGTTCGAGTGGGAGAATTCTTGGTGAAGAAGAAAATACGTTTCAAACTTCACCAATGAATGATACGAACGATACCAATCCTATTCCGAGTGGGAGTGATGTTATTCCAAGTGGGAGTGATGTCATTCCAAGTGGGAGTGATCAAACTCAAACAAGACGTAGTAATCGGACGAGGCTAACACCTCTGAGATTTGAGGATGAATTTCCTCAAACATTCATGACATTACTACAAGATGATGACGAACCTGCAAATTTCAAACAGGCCGTCACATGCCCTGCTAAAGATAAATGGATAGCGGCAATGGAAGAAGAACTTCAATCCATGAAAACAAACCAAGTCTGGGACTTGGTTAATTTACCTAAGGGACGTAGAGCCATTGGGAACAAGTGGGTTCTCAAAATCAAGCATAAGGCTGATGGCTCCATCGAGAAATATAAAGCTCGCCTTGTTGCGAAAGGTTTCACGCAACAGGAAGGAATAGACTACGAAGAGACTTTCTCTCCTGTCGTGCGTTTTACCTCGATTCGCTTAATTCTGGCAATGGTGGCTTGTTTGGACCTCGAATTACATCAGATGGATGTAAAGACTGCCTTTCTTAACGGAGAACTAGATGAGGAGATCTACATGGAACAACCAAACGGGTTCGTACAAGAAGAAAACAAACATAAGGTTTGTAAACTTCGTAAATCCATATATGGTCTTAAACAATCCTCAAGGCAGTGGTATATGCGTTTTCAAGAAGTTGTTTTGTCGTATGGATTCTCCATGCTCGACGAAGACAATTGCGTATATATTAAGAGGATTAAAAACAAGTATATAATTATGTCTCTTTATGTAGATGACATACTTATAGCCGGAAATGATAAGCGTCTTATATTGGATATCAAAGCTTGGCTTTCATCCGTCTTTGAGATGAAAGACATGGGTGAAGCTGCATATATCCTTGGGGTTAAGATCTCAAGGAATCGTTCCAAGAAACTTCTTTCTCTCTCTCAAGAGACGTATATAAAGAAAGTTTTAGAACGGTTTAATATGCAGGACTGCAAGCCAATTGATACTCCAATAAGCAAAGGCGAGGGTCTATGTTTGGAGATGTGTCCCAAAGATCCAAAACAAAAGAAAGCTATGGAAAAAGTTCCATACTCCAGTGCTGTCGGGAGTCTGATGTACGCCATGATGTGTACTAGACCCGACATTTGCTATGCTGTTGGTATGGTAAGCCGTTACCAATCCAACCCAGGGCAGGCACACTGGAAAGCGGTGAAGAGGATATTAAGATACCTCAAAGGGACTGCGGACTATGCGTTATGCTATCAAGGCAATACCTTGAGACTCGAAGGCTATACCGATGCTGATTGGGCGGGTGATCTCGACGAGCGAAGATCTACCTCGGGCTTTGTTTTCTTACTCGGGAATGGTGCAATATCCTGGAGCAGCAAGAAACAAACCTGCATCGCTCTATCAACCATGGAAGCCGAGTTCGTAGCATTCAGCATGGCGGTCCAAGAAGCTGTTTGGCTTAGGAAATTCTTAGACAGGCTGACGAATGCCTCTGACTCGAGCACTGTTCCTATATACAGTGATAGTCAAGCTTCGATTGCCTATGTCAAAGATCCTAAATTTCATTGTAAGACCAAACACATTGACATTCGATTCAAGTTTGCGAAGGATTATGATAAACGAAAGGAAGTAGACATAGGATACATATCCACGCATGAGATGATAGCGGATCCCCTTACTAAGGCGATCCCCAGAGATGTGTTTTTCAAACACTTATCATCTATGGGAATGCGTAGGTGCTGAGCTGTATCATGTAATATTTCCCATGTCTATAGAAGATCAAAATTTAATTTGCATACAAGTTTCTTACAAATGATTTTATATACATTTGTGTTTAAGTCTCAGCTATTTTTGTGTGTATGTCGGACAGATTAAGGTTGGCTCTCTCACATGAGCAACCGCCTTATCTTATCAGATGGATAAGATAGAGATGAGACTAGTTTAAAGTCAAAATCATTAGACAAATGATTTAGAGTCATGACTTAAACAAGATAGTCGAATAAAAGATCTGCATCATACGGATGCTTACAAAAGATCTGAGATCTGTATCACAAGGATATAAAGATCTCATTGGATTTTTTAAATCCTATCTGTCTTATGCAGGATGAGAGTCCGTGAATATTTCACGAGTAGTAAGGGGACTCAAAAAGATAGGCACTGTGGTGTCTGATCTTTTCATCCGTACAACATCATTAAGACATACTCTCCCTGGGAAAGGAGTGATGTTGTAATACGTGTTCATACCACGTATGCATTTCGACCACTGAGTTAGTAGCAATAGTGTTTGCTATTATGTGAGACTCAAAGGCCATATGGGTCTTAAATCTTACCCTCAAGGACTCCAATTGGTTCCTTTAGATTTGACGAGATGATCGCTATCTTAGCGTGTTACTAATGGGCTATGGTAATTCGGCTCGGCGGGGCACGTTAGAAAAGCGAATCAAGTCAAGATCAGAAGGTTCACAAGAAGAGGAAGATTGATTTCATATTCACATTTGGACTTTAATGATTCAAAGCTGGCCAGCCAATTGTAATCCAGATGGGATTCAATTGTTGAATATAAAGTATAAGAAATGTGAAGAAATAATCTAGGGTAAAGCATGCGTTGAACTACTCAACTTTGCACCTTCGAGGTCGTTGTGTATCTCTAACAAGTGCACAACAACAGACTCTACGCGCATGACGGTCGCACGGTCTATTTCTCGGTATGATAGATGAAAGAACTAAGGGAAAGACGTTCTCTTACAATCCCCTCAAGTGTGAGTGGGAGATGTTGGATATGGAAGACGTTTGTACACCCTTGTGGGGGATGTACGAGGGATTACGGACCTCGAACGTCGCGCACACGAAGTCATGTGCAAAGGGAATCTGTTCCCTTGCGGAGAGGATCTCTGTATGAGCGGGAAAGTCGCATTATATATGCATAAGTGCATGCGACATATGGCTAATAAAGGGGGAATATCTTAAGCTTATGTTGTACCATGCATATGGTACAACTTAAGCTTATATTGTGCCATGTATCATGGTACACCTTAATTAAGTTGTTCCAAAGGAACAACTTACCCTAAAATAACTACCTTGGGGGCTATAAATAAGACCCAAGGGTAGCCATTTTCCTTACACATTTGCATGAAATTCATGCATGCATCTTCTTCATAGCGAAGCTCTGCAGAAATATTTCCTCTCCCTCCTTCCAAGTTCTTAATCTAAAATAGAGATTTAGATTGTGGATTAGTAGCCTTACTCCGTTCGTGAGAAGACTCGATCCGTCGTGGCGAATCCGAAGGCAAAGTTCCGAGACTATCGTTCCGCATACGCAAGCGTAAGTCTCCACTTTAATTATCGATCCTAACTTTGTTTTGGACAGGATCCATCAGAATCGCCCTGTGACTCATCCTGATTTTGGTTTCCCTTGCAGGGATGGCCGGCCGCGAGTTCGTCCGTGACGTCGATGAGCTGATCCGCCGTGGAGCAGCTCGGAGCCGAGGCGGTACCTCCGGAAGGGCGCCTCGACGGACCGTTGAGGAGGAGGTGCGCCGAGCCGAGCCCTCTGTGGGCAAGGTGGTGGCCGTGCCTCCCGCCTCTTCTTCTGGCGATCTCCTCCCCGGGGGCGTCGTAAGGGCCGGACCCGCCCCATCAGCCCAAGAGGCAGTGGGTAATGACGGGTCCGGTGGAGTCCCTTCTGCCCTTGGCGTGCCCCCTCAGGTTCCCGAGGGTGGGGATGGTGCGAGGCGGAAGCGCTCCCCTCCGGCGCCCTCGGGGTCTCACGGAGGAAAGAAGAGGAAGGGGGATGTGGATCCCTCCAGTCCGGCAGGTTCTGTGCTCCCTGCGGCGATCGTCGGGGATCTTCCGGTGGCCTTGACAACCACCCCCCTCGCAGCGTCCTCGCCCATATCACCGGGGATCGGAGCCCTGTTGGCGAGCAACTTGGCTTCCCTCGATATCGCCCCTGGGAGTTCGGTGTTCGTCGACCGAGCCATGGCCCAGCAGGTTGCTGAGGTCTCCGTCCTTCCCCGGGACCGCAGTCTCCTCGAGAAGATCCCTGCCGATAAGATGTCGGATTCCCTGATCTGGATCCTTCAACAGGTTCGGCTATCTCGCTGTCCTTTCCTTCCCTTTATTCTCTTCTTAGCCCCTGTCTCGTCTTCCAGGGTTCAGCGCTCGCCGTGGAGTTGCAGTGTCGAGCCGTCCTTCTGAGGGAGCTGGAGGAGTCCTCTATGAGGGCCCACGAGCGGGCCGGGGCGGCGGAGGTTGCCATGACGGAGGCTCAGATGGAGTCTCGGCACCTCAAGCTTCGCGTTGCCGAGCTGGAGGGACGAGTGGGTGACCTCCAGGGAAAGTTGGAGGACGCTCGGCAGTCGGCGGAGGAAGCGGCGGAGTCGTTCCGCCTGGAGAGGGAGGAGCTTCAGAGGGAACTGTCGGATCGGCGCCAGGTGACGCGACTTGCAGAGGAGGTGGAGAGGGGCGTCGTCGGGACCCTGGGGAAGAGGATCTTCGAGGTTCTCAGGGAGGCCTTCGGTACGTATGAAGACCTCATCGCCCCTCGGATCGTCGAAGTCGTCCAATCTTCCTTCTGGGAATGTGCGGAGCGTGTTCGGCAAGCCCCTCCGCCGGTCGATCCCCCTCGCTCCGAACAGGGGGAGGTGCCCGAGGATACGTCCTCTCGAGCCCGGGTTCCCTAGGTCGTTCCTCCTGGCCGTTTATCCTCAAATTTTTTAGCATCCGCTTCGCTTTGGGCCAGTCTACTTGGAATGGACCCCTGACCCCGCTTTCTCCTTCGGCCTCGCCACCGACTCCCTGCTCCAGAGCCAACAATTGCTGGTTGCATGGATGTTTGCTTAGGCCAGCAACTTCGGGTTCTTAGTCGACAAGTTTTGCTTCGCCGGTGTTGCCCTAGTTTCTGTAGGTTACGAGCTTTGTTGTCCGTTGAGAGCGGATTAATTGTAGAGAGGTTTCTTCACTTTGATTTCATGTAAACAAGACATACTGTTATAAACGAAATTTGACTTACTCGAGCTTCTCGTATATTTTGCTTTGTTGCTCCGTCCTCGGCTTAGGACCGGCTGACGCCCGAGCTGGCTGGGGGAGTTGTCTTAGAGCGATGGAGTCGGTCGGCGAGGGCGAAGCTCCTCGGCTTAGGACCGGTCGGCGTCCGCGCCGGCTGGGAGAGTTGCCCCCAGACTTACGAGCGCAAGGGTCGGTCGGCGACGGTTGGCGTCCGTGCTTGGCTGGGAAGTTGTCCCCAGGCTTACGAGCGCATGAGTCGGTCAGCGAGGGCAAAGCCCCTCGGCTTAGGACCGGTCGGCACCCGCGCTGGCTGGGGGAATTGTCCTCAGACTTACGAGCGCAGGAGTCGGTCGACGAGGGCAAAGCTCCTCGGCTTAGGACCGGTCGGCGTCCGCGCCGGCTGGGGGAGTTGCCCCCAGACTTACGAGCGCAAGGGTCGGTCGGCGAGGGCAAAGCTCCTCGGCTTAGGACCGGTCGGCGTCCGCGCCGGCTGGGGGAGTTTCCCCCAGACTTACGAGCGCGAGGGTCGGTCGGCGAGAGCAAAGCTCCTCGGCTTAGGACCGGTTGGCGTCCGCGCTGGCTGGGGGAATTGCCCCCAGACTTATGAACGCCTCCCCTCCAGTAGAGGTCTTCGTTCTTTTGCACCCTTAGTGAAACGTTGATTCCATCGAAGATTAAGGAAAGATAAAAGGGAATGCGATTGTACTCTTAAGAGTCCTGTCGGACTGGTACATTTGGAGGAAAAGGAAAAAGGAAATGAGGCTAGACAGAGGGATGTAAACCTAGATAATCCCCTCGGACTAGGCTGCGACTGGGGGGGAGAGACCTCGCCAGCTCACTCTATGATGCGGAGGGGTCCTTGGACGGTGTTGACCTTCTTCGCCTTGTCTGGCTGCATGGAGGTCCCCTCTCCATGGGCTGGCTCGTCGGTTAAGCTCCTGGCGTGTCCCCGGCTCATCAGCTTCTCGATGTCCTTCTTTAAGTGCCAGCAGTCTTCAGTGTCGTGGCCATCGTCCTTGTGGTACTTGCAGTATTTCTCCCTATTCTTCCCACCTCTTTTTGCCCTCGGTGGGGGGCGATCGGCGCGTTCTTCCTTCTGCACTTGGGCGAGGATGGCGTCTGGGGTGGCGTCTCTCGTACCTTCTTCGCGCTGACTGTTTCTCGGCCTCTTCTCGGTCCGGTATCCTTCGGGGCTGCCTCGCCCGCTGTCGCCGCGCTTGGTCCCTCGAGTGGCTTTTCCTGCATCAACGGCCAAGGCCTCCTCGGTCAACATGAAGCGTTCGGCCCTCGCCATGATCCCGGGGAGGTCCTTCGGGGGATCATTGTGCAGAGACTTCTTAAGGCCTCTGTGGCGCAGCCCTTTCTTAAGGGCCGTTTGGACCACAAGGTCGGGAGGGCTGTTCACGTTCAGCCTCTCCGCGTTGAAGCGGCGCATGAACTGCCAGAGCGGCTCGGCTGGGCCCTGCACTATGTTGAACAGATGTTCAGCATCAGGCTTGATCTGCCTCCCCGCCATGAACTGTTTGCAGAACAGCTGGGTGAGTTCCTCGAAGCTGTCGATGGAGCGGCTGGGCAGGCTGCGGTACCAGGTCCTTGCCGCTCCCCTGAGAGTAGAATAGAAGCCTCGGCAGACAGGTCATCGTCAGCTCCTTGGAAGGACATGTCCCCCTCGTAATCCATCACGTGGTTCCCCGGGTCCTCTATCCCGTCGTACTTCCCCAGCGTCGGGATCTTGAATCGGGAGGGGACCCGCGCGTCGGTTATCCTCCGTGATAAGGGGCACCGGTCCCCGTGGATGCCTCCGGGGGTTCGACACCCATCTGCCTCCGGTCCGTTCGGTGGTGGAGGAGGCGCCAGCGCCGGCGGGGCTGGGTCCGCAGCCCTCGCCACACTGGGGGTCGGGCTGACCCGGCGTCCCCGGCTCCTCCGGTGGGAGCTCCCGCTCCGCCGCGATCGGTCTCTCGAGTGGTGTCGATTGCTTCTCCTGCGGTGGGGTGACCCTGGTCGACGAGATGATGCGGTCACCGATTCGTCCCTCGTGCCTTCAGTTTCTCTTCGACTCCTTTCACAACGAGGGGAGGAGGCGCGCGATCTCGCCTGGCGGGAGCCAGACAACGTGAACCGACGCTCCGCGTTCGGTCCTTGGTTCCCGTGGTCGTCGACCACAGCGGATCGTAAGAGCGGGGGACCCCCTGCCCAACGATGGTCGTCGCCCAATGCGCCTCTGTTAGCCGGCGCGGTGCTGACGAGCTGCTGGACCGCCGCGACCAGCGTCTGGATGTTCGCGTTGGTCTCCTGGGCCAGGGCACGGAGTTGTCCCTGTGTGGCCAATTCCGACCCGCCAATCTCTTCAGTTGCTGTGGCGGGGTGATTGTTGAGGGGCGTGCCTTCGAGGTTGCCGTTGGTTGCCCCATTCCCCTCCTCCGGGATGGGGGGCATGCGCCTCCTTCCGTTGTTGGCTCGTGCCATTGCAGGTGTGGTTTGCTTCTTCGTGGGACCGTTCGTTCCCACAGACGGCGCCAGATGTTTCAGAGTGTTTTCTCACTACAAAAAGCGTTGACCGTGGACACCTGGTCAACGTGGTCAAGGGGCCCGTTTGGGTCCCTCGGGTGTGTCTAGTCGATGGAGACGAGGCGCGAGTCGGAGCTACAGACGACGTGGAGCGCGTCGGCTGAGACGAAAATGGGGTCATCGGTCGTTGGTGGGGCGAGGGGAAGCCTCGGCCCGGTCGAGACACTCGGCCTCGGTTGGACTCGCTCGGCCTCGGCGGTCGGACGACGAGGGGTAGCCTCGATCGTCCAGCTGGTTACTCGGTCGGCGAGGGGCGGAGGGGAAGCCTCGGCCCGTGGATCTGATGTCCTCCTGCGTAGACGAGAACGCTCGTCAGGGGGCCGGACCTTGGTTCCGGCCAAATCCCCTCCGATGCCTAAGTCAGATAGAGATCTGAAAGAGGAGGCCCGGCGGAGACGGTTCGACTCGTGAGGAGATCAGAACGGCGTCTCACGGCACGAGCGGGGGAGGAAGGAGATGAAATGGGGGAACTAGGTCGTTGATGGAGTCTACCTTAGGTTTTTGATACCTGAGATGCGGGGGTCCCCTGTCCTGTCGTCCTCCTAGCCCTTTTATAGAGCTCTCGGCGTGATTGCCCCCAGCCCACGTCGCTCGTCCGCCCTCAATCGTGCCCCCTCAATCCGCCCCCCCCGTCGCCGCTCCCTGCGCCATGCCAGCACCTCCCCATTACCGCCATTAGTGGTCGCGGAACCGGGGGAGCGGTTATGATCACTCCTTATTTTACACCTTTTTCCCGCATGTTTGCATGCCATTTAGATCGCCCAAATCATGTTTTTCACGATATATCGACGATATTGCGATGCTTTTCACGATTTGTTGTTTTTGTCGCATTTCAGGTGATTTGGCGCGATTTGGGGTGATCTCGAGATGCGCTTACTCCGGAGGGTCACCGACGACCTCCCCGAGGGGTATTTTGCTGTTGAAGAGGAGCGGAAGAAGAATGGACGTCGCAGGAGCGACGAGGAGGCCAAAATAAGCAATCTGGGCATTTTTCGTGTCCCACTCGGCCGAGTAGAGGACCCACTCGGCCGACCAGCGAGACACCGCTCGGCCGACCAGATCAGATACGATTCCTATGTGCACTCGGCCGAGCGACGGAGACCACATCGGCCGAGTGAAGAGACCACGTCCGCCCGAGTGGCGCCCAGACGAAGCCCTTCAAAAATCTCCAAGTTTCTGTTTTTCGGCTGCCTGAGCTTCAGAAGACCCACTCGGCCGAGTGGATAATCCTGTCCGCCCGAGTACCATGAAGCCACCGGCCGAGTGACGACAACTCACTCGGCCGAGCCGCCCCCGAAGTAGAGACCCCTGAAGGCCCCGACTTACTGGAAAATTACAGGGTTTCTCACTCGGCCGAGTGACTTTTGTCACTCGGCCGAGTGCGACGCGCTGCCTGTAGCGAAAATTGCGGAAAACCGGCTGCGCAGGGGTATTTTGGTCACAGTTTTTGGACGATTTTGAGGGGTATTTAACCCCTGTTTTTACCCTAGTTTTAGGGAGCTTCTCCTTAGATTTTTTGCAGCTTTTTAGATTAGTTTTTAGCTTTATTTCTAGAGATTGGAGAGAAGACAATTTTTGATTTTTGTTGGAACAATTGAAGAACTCCATTGGTTTGTCTTTCTCCTCTCTAAAAATTCCATTTTTATTGCATATCTCAATATTGTGATGAATTCTATTGCTTATTTCATTGATTATTTTTGTGATCTCGCTATGAATTGTGAGTAGTCGCCAGTCTTGGGGCGTGGGGATGAACCCTACAAGCCCAACTTCCTATTTGTGATGAATTAGTAGAAATTTTGCTAGAATTGATATCTAGGGATTAGATTGGGATCAATTTACTACGGTTAGCTAGGAGTTCATACCGATCGGGATTTGCAAGAGATTGGATCCCGATTCGATAGGAAACCCTAGAAATCCGAATTGGGTTGGAATCGAATTTCCGTAGTATCGGTTTGCAAGAGATTGGACCGATACTAGGGTTTCCGGTTGCAATTCCGTGCCAATACCCGTTTGCAAGAGATTGGACGGGTAGGAACTATCCCAATCTAGAACGCTAGCCGAGTTTGCAAGAGATTGGGCTCGGTGCGCGATTGGACGATGATGTTGATCCTAATGCTAGCTTTCCTAGGATAGGGTTTGCAAGAGATTGGACCCAAACCTAGGATAGCTATAGACCGGCAACAGCGCGAGAGCGTGAGCTTGGTTCTACATTCAGTTGCAACTAGTTCATCCAAAATCCTAATCTAGCAATTTTGATACCGATGAACCACATTTATGAGATACGGTGAGTAGCGGGGATTCCCCATTCCCTAGACGTTCTTTATCTGATTTGATATTTCTGCACTTTGTCTGACGATTGTGACAGGATCGCCAAAGGCAAATCTTTCTTCTTGAATAGCCAGGTTGGTTGGAACAAGCACGGTCATTCGTCCTCCATGTGTTCGATATCCCGCTCGCTGCTACACCGTGCACTTGCGGTAAAACTACAAACGTTCTTTAGGGTTACGTCCCGGAGCGATCAAGTTTTTGGCGCCGTTGCTGGGGAGGCGATTGCGTTTGATCTTACAACCCCTAGCTACTTCCTTTTCTATTTTTTATTATTATCATTATTACTTCCATTTTTTTTATTTTTACCTAACCCTTCCACGGTACTAATCATCTCTTTGAAACTCTGTTTTCTCTGTGCATGTACACGAGATCTACGGCGGACCCTGAAGCTATATTGTTTGATCCAGAGATCGAACGTACCGCGCGGAGACTTAGAGCGGAAAGGAGACAAAATCCGGAAGGGCGGTTTATGACCAACCCGAAAACTGCTGAACAATTGGCGGCAAGGATGGCTAGGATAATTTCTATTCGAGATAGGCTTCGGCCTAAGACCTCTTCTACTACCTCATCCATTGCCATGCCTCAGTTGGCGGCTGACAAGAACTTCGAGCTAAAGACTGGACTGGTGGTTCTGATGCAGCAGGATCCATTTCATGGGAATGCCCATGAAAATCCCCACTACCACATCCAATTGTTCTTGTCGAAGTGCGCCACATTCCAGATGCCGGGGGTCTCTATCGATGCCATCAGACTGCGTCTCTTCCCTTTCACGCTAAAGGACAATGCACTATACTGGTTGAGGACGCAAGCTGAGGGTGTCTTCACCACTTGGGACGAGTTGGCGAGTGCATTCATTGACAAGTTCTATCCGCCCTCTAAGACGGTGAAAATTCGGAGCGCTCTTATGTCCTTCAAGCAAGGACCCCAAGAGACGCTCTATGAGGCTTGGGAGCGTTTTAAGGATCTGCAGCATCAATGCCCGCACCATAGTATAGAAGATTGGGAGCTAGTGCATAGCTTCTACAATGGTCTCCAACCGGGGACCAAACAAATTATTGATGCCGCGGCGAATGGTGCCATCTTGTCAAAGACTCCCGAGGAAGCTACGGCCCTAATTGAGGAGATGGCCTCAAACAATCAACAATGGGGCGATGAGCGAGGACACTCTACGTCCTCCTTAAAGCCGACTAGTATCTATGAAGCGAAGGCCGTAGCGGAGCTTACGAGCAAGTTTGATTCTCTCCACAAGGTAGTGGAGAGATTGGAGAAGTTTATCACGGAGCCCCAAGGAGCCCCTTCCACCTCTGCACCGACCAACCAAATGTGTGATTGGCAAGATCAATCTCAAGCCATGTATGTGGGAGGAGAGCAAGGAGAAGGAGCCTTGGAGCAAGTATAATATGTCGCGGGGAACCAAGGATATTGGGCCAATCCGGCCGCAAGAAATCATCCCGGATTCTCTTACGCCAACAATGAAGGAGCTTTGAACCCGCCACAACCGCCACCTCAACAAGCCCGACCACCACTACCACCCCAACAACAACACTATCCACCGAGGGGGCCTACTCAACAAAATTTTCAACCGAAGCAACAAGTTCCACCATATAGGCCGCCCGGATACAATCAAGGGTGGAGGAATCAAAATCAAACCCCTCCACAAGCTCAACAACGATCCGACTTCGAAGCTAGAGTGGAGGCGTTTATGGTCAAGCAAAATAAGGTCAATGCTAGCTTGAAGGCGGGGCAAGACTCTCTTAATACCGTTGTGGCTCAAATATCGGAGCAATTGGCGTTGCTCAATCGGAACACTCAACGATTGCCGGCGCAACCCGAGCAAAACCCACGGGGCAACACCGGCCACATCAATGCCGTAGTTGCCGTTACCACTAGAGGCGGAAAGGATACCACCTCCGCCATGATTCCTACCGAGGAGCCCGTGGAGGAAAGTTTGGAGCCAAGTGAGCCGGTAGTTGAAGTTGAAAAGGAGAAGGAGCCACAAGAAAAGGAGAAATCTAGAGCGGAGCAATTGATCGAGGAGAGGCGCTTCATGCCACCGGTCCCATTCCCCCAAAGGCTCGCTAGAGCGAAAATGGAGAAAAGGCTAGCGAAGTTTCTCGAGTATCTAAGAGGAGTTAGCCTCAATATTCCCTTCCTCGACGCCATTGTGGAGATCCCCACATATGCTAAATTCTTAAAGGACTTGATTTCGGGGAGAAAGAGGAAGGAGAAGATCATGCTAGCCGAGGAGGGCTCTTGGTTCACCAAGAGAGAGAAGGAGCTGGCAAAATTTAAAGATCCGGTGAGTTTTCGGATTCCTTGCACCTTGGGCGGCGTTCCTCTTCAAAAGGCGTTGGTTGATCTAGGGGCTAGTGTGAGCCTCATGCCTCTCTCCATGTTTTTAAGGCTAAACACCGGGACAAAGTTGAAACCCACCGACATGCGCATTCAATTAGCCGATGGGAGAATAACAAGGCCGGTAGGGATCGCCGAAGACATACCGCTACAAGTCCCAGGGGGAATATGCTTGCCATGTGACTTCGTGATCATGGACGTTAAGGAGGAGGGAGATACTTCGTTGATACTTGGACGCACATTCCTCGCCACCGCCGGAGTCATCGTCGACGTGCGCGAAGGTACACTAACTTTAAACGTCGGCAACATCGAGGTGGAGCTTCACATTCCTAAGGCTATGAAGCATATGCCTTACCACGAGGAGCTTGATTACATGGACCTCCTTGATGAGGTAATTGAGGAGGCGATCCCCCACTCGATTGGCGCTCTTTTTGACGAAGATTTAGAGGAAGGCCCGGATTTAGGCCAAAATGAGAAGAAAGATGATTCCCCCGACCTCTCCGCAGAAAATGATGAAGGCGACGCTGATGTCGCAAGGATTCGAGAGCTCTGCAAGCTCTCGAAATTGGAGTCTCCGAAGAAAGCTCCGCCGACACGGAAATCGGCGTCACCGGTAAAGCCGTTGACCGGAGCAAATGCTAGCTTGGGGGAGCCTCCCCCCAACACTATTCGAGACGGGAGACCACCGAGGGAGGACACGCCGCCGACACGTCCGAATCCAAGCGTTCTCCCCGGAAAGTTTGATTGGTACATCTCATATGCACCAACCATCCCGCATTGATTGAAAATTATAGGGGGTCGAGCTCACGACCTTAAACGAGCGCTTGTCGGGAGGCAACCCGACGGTTTTTGCTTTATTTTTACTTTTTCTTTATTTTCGTTTTAAGAAATTTTTAGTGTTTTGAGTCGTTCGCCCAAAAATTTTGTGATAACGGGTCCTATTTTTCTTGACAGGAGAGGAGATAGGTAGATCCATCATGAGGAGGATGAACGCGACGATGAGGAGCGCCCCAAGAAGGTGCTCGACGCTTAGGAGGAAGATGGAATCGACTGGAGGAAGAAAGACGGAGTTTAGAGCCCAAACGAAGACAAACAGCAGAACACAAGGCTCACTCGGCCGAGCATACTAGTCACTCGGCCGAGTACACAAGTTCGTCCGGCCGAGCCGCTCACGAACGAGGGAAGTCTGCTGTACACAACTCTCTGTTTATTTTCCTGATTTCAATATAACTGCTACTCGGCCGAGTATATATTTTCACAAGGCCGAGTAAAACGGATACCCTCCTAGGGTGAGTCTTGCCGAGTAGCTTGAGTCACTCGGCCGAATGGACTTACTCCACTCGGCCGAGGCTGGCAAAGCCACTCGGCCGAAGCGTAAGCGAGGAGAAATTTTCATTAATCTCGCTCGGCCGAGTGGCCTAGTCACTCGGCCGAGTCGTAACTTTTATTATATAAGGGGCGAGGGGTGGCACATTTTTCGAAACACGAAAACCCCCAAACAGCCCGACCCTTCAGCTCCCCTCGCCCGATACCCCTCGCTCGCGCCCCCACTCGCCCGACCAGCCCGCTCGCGCCGCCGCTCGGCCCGCCACCGCCGGCCGAGCACCTCCGGCGCCTCGCCCGAGTCGCCGCCGGCGGCCGCCGCCCCTACCACCTCCGGTATCGCCTTTATTGCCTTTTTCTCCTCTTTTTGAGTATTTTTTGAGGATCCATGTGTTAAACGACCCCCCAAACCCAAATCAATTTCTATATCTATCTGTTATACCCCTAATGCTCCATACGTTTTGAATATTACCTGCTGATATCTCCATTTCATGCGCAGGTTGTTTTTGGGAGCTTAGGGGAGCCCAGGGGAGCTTCTTGGGACTGATTAGGGCTTCGCGGAGGCGCTTTCTTCGCACGCTTCCATTGCTTAGCACTCGCGGCGTGTCGGGGTACACTCTTTCCTTTATTTTGCACACGCCGCACTTTTTACACTTTTTCGACGCGCGCTCGGGGCCGATATGCCGCCCCGGACACGGCCGCGGACGAGGAGACCTTCCGCCAAGCGGAAGCGGTCGGATGATGCCGGCCCCTCCCACGAGGTGGAAGGCTCTCCTCCTCCTTCTCCCACACACACCGTCCACCCAGCACGGCCTGCAGGCCCCGCACACCCCGCACAGCCTGCAGCGCCCGTACAGCCCGCACAGCCTCTCCCTGCCGCTCCACAGCCACCACCACCGGCTCCACTGGTCGGGCCGCTCGGGATTACGTTCCGAGACGACGCACACCGCGCCGTCTTCGAGCGTATCTCCCAGCGCTCGATCGTACCCTCCAGGTTTGCACACCTTGCTGACCTAGGACGCCTGGGGGTACTAGAGGGGATGCTCACGTTGTACGACAACGTGGGCTGGCGAGATTTCTTTCAGGTGTCGGCGGATACGTTTATCCGCCCGACACTTGAGGTTCTTAGTTTGATCGCCCGGACCGACGAGGGATGCTCGTTTCGGTTCATGGACCGGGAGTGCCTGGTCACTCTTGATATGATGAGAGCGTTTTTCTCGTGGCCCGCTGTCCCCGGAGCCGATCGCGGTTACGGCCCCACCCATATCCCCCCACCTTCCTTCGATGCCGATGCCTTCTGGGCCCAGATTACGAGTCTTCACGCTGCCTTTGACCCTAGTAGGGCCAAGGCCTCGGCCATTGTCCATCCCTGCCTCCGTATTGCTCAGCGCCTTATGGCGACGACCTTTTTGGCCAGATATGAGCCGGGCACGATGTCTACGCCAGAGCTCTACATGCTCTACGCGATGACACGTCCCAGAGCTCTATCTAGGGATGGCGATGAGCTTGTCCCCGCCGTCGTGATCGATATCGCGGCATGGTTTTTAGACCGCATCATTGTATCGGTGGGCGCTCGCTCACCGATATGCTGCGGCGGCCTGATCACCTTGCTTGCTCTTATGACCGGCGAGGATTTCCCCGACGACCTGCGACGAGTATCGGGCCCCACTTCTTTGTCGATCGATGTTATGGCCCGGATGAAGATGCTTCGTCCGCATGGTGAGCGTCACTGGGTCTGGTTGCACGGCCCTTACGGTGCCGATTACATGATTCTCCCGAGCCCTGCTCGGACTCAGATTGCACCAGCCCACGTTGACTGGCTCCCTACGATGGATGTTCTCATCCCTGCTGCTTACGTGCTCGAGGCCGAGGAGGCCGAGCAGGCCCACGCTGCCCCTGTAGACCCTGTTGCCCCTGCCGAGCCTGCCGCCGAGCCTGTTGACCCTGTGGCCCCTCAGCCCATACCTGATGTTTTCGCTGCTCCTGACACCTCTGTCAGTGTCGGGAGTACCTTAGCTGAGACCACCCCCACTGCTTCCGAGGCTGTCACCCCCACTCCCACCGCCACCACCGGCCCTCTGTCCGTCGAGCCTCTTTGCTCCGCACTCCCCGAGCGCCCACCGACCATAGTTGAGTGCGGCGAGCCCTCTTTTGCCAATGCCGTTGAGACCTCTGTCCACACCTCTGTCTCCACTACTGCTGTATTTTCCGAGAGCGTCGTGGCGTCTGTCCACACTTCTGTGCCACTGACCTCTCTGGCCGCCTCGCTACCACTTTTACATTCTTCTTTCGTCGCTGCTGCCTCCGCTTCTCACCGCCCGGCCCGGCCTCACACTGAGGCCAGGCCCACATTCGCGAGCGCAGCACCTTTCGTTCCCTTCCCCACCGAGCCAGTCACATACGCGACCCGAGTTCGCCAGCCACGCCCTGCACAGCCCCGCCCGGTGCTTCCCTCTGCACCACCTCCCCCTGACACTATACTTCAGAGCATTCGTCCTCTAGAGGGGGCGGTGAGTGGTCTCAGAGGCGACCTTAGGACCCTGTCCTCCACCGTCTCTGTGATGGCTGGCCGCTTCGAGCTGCTCCCGCAGATTCACTACTGTCTTACCCAGGTTCTGGAGCGTCTCCCGCGCGTACCCCCACCCACCCAGCAGGTTCCCACCCACACTTCCACACACACTCAGCCTGCTGTCACTTCCACACCCACCCCCGCTCAGCAGCCTGTCCAGCCAGCACCACCCACACGACCTCCGCCTCAGGACGGAGACGGCGCAGCACCACCTTCTTAGGCACTCTTGATGCCATCGTTTATCTTTGCCGTTGTGCTGCCCGTTTCTGCTGGGTCCTGTTGCATTTTTGTCCACCCCCCCTCCCCTCACTTATTTTGGGATTCTCTTTTTGATCATATCTTTATATATCTTTTTGGGAGAGAGGGAGAGTTTCGGTGCCACTTATATATCTGTATCACTCCCATCTTTGCATGCATCATGTCCGCATCATATTTTTCATTTCTTTATTTTTCTTTTTATTTTCATTTTTCCATGCATGCATCCTCACTTGCCCCTCACATTTCTTGTCTCTCGGTGTGCCACACTTTGCACATTGAGGACACTGTGCCATTTAGCTTGGGGGAGTGAGTTCTCACGTTCTTTTTTCGATTTGCCACCTTTATTTTTAGTTTTTCACACCATTCTTCGCTTTTGCACTTATTTTTCATCATTTTTCTTTTATTTTGCCATGCATCACGTTTTTCTTATTTTTTCTGTGTGCCGCATTGTAAATAGTTTTATTTTTCCCTTTATCTTTATTTCTTTTTCATCTCATGCTAGAGATGACTTTTCTATGATGATGATGACGTTGGATTTAGCTTACTCTATATGCATGCTATATTTGTCATGTCTTAGACTTTATTTCTGATATCATATGCTATGACTTGCCTTGCATCTAGAGATAGTAACCCACACTTTTGCCACATGAAAATGGATGAAATTTTATTATTAGCTGAGTCTGAATATTCATATGTATGCTATCACAGAAAACACACCAAGATTCACGCATTGACTGCTTATATCTGGAGTACTGATTTCTTTTCCAATATCACTTCTATATGCATGAATTGTACACTTCACTTCAGGATGATTGAATGATGTTAGCTATGATAAATCTGGATTAGTTAGCTTTTTTGTGATCGAAACTGAGTAGATTAGATTACCCTGCTGAAGTTGTCGTGCATGTCTTATAGAGTGAACCGAGAGTTATATCTATTTCTTTCTCCACAAATCTTGAACATCATTTCTCTACTTTTAAAATCATTGGTGAATCTCCCCTTAGCGATTCTATTTTATGGCATTTCCCCCGCTACTAATTCCTAGCTCCAAATCTCTTATTCTCTAAAAAAATAAAAGAGAGAAAAACATTCTTGTACATCATTATCTCTCTTTGAGTTGGGATCGTTGTGTATATATTGCTTATTTCAAAAAAAAACAAAACAAAAAAGGAAAAAAAAGAGAAAAGAGGAAAAATCCTCAATAAAAGATCACATCTCACTTTCTTTCTTTCTTTCTTCTTTCTTCTTATTACCTTTGGAGCTATATAAAAATGGGGATGTGAATATTTTTATGCCACCACGCTTATAGATAAGCTTGGGGGAGGGGATCCATTGATGTGTGAGAGAGTGATTACTTGACGTTGCACGACGACCTAGGCTAAGTAATATTCTATACTCAATGAGATTATTTCTAGCTTTACGAAATCCAGAAATCTAAGCCTAGCGTTCATTTCATGAAATCCATACTTTTCTATTCTCTCTATTCTATTGTGTGATACTCTTATACTCCTCATAGAAAGCATTCAATTGAAAAGTGTGTGATCTGTGATTTGTATACCGCTTTAGATGATTCAGACGATGCTAATCCTAAAATTATTCCGTTTTTCATGATTATATCGTTGTTCGTGGGTTTTCTATTTCTATTTGCACTATTATACTATGATATCAAAATAAAATTCTTTGACATGTATTTTTCATTCAGTGCATGCTATATGAGTAAGTGGAACCCACGTCCTGAGAAAATAATCTAGCAACTTACCTCTTCGCTTCTTTCTCTCTTCTTTATTTTCATTTCGTTTTCCATTCTTCTCCGTTTTTCATTTTTCATTTTTCGCCGTTTTCGTTTTCCAATTCCACCGGGTTCGCCTTTTACTTATCTTCCTCGAGGACGAGTAAGAGGCAAGCTTGGGGGATTTTGATCACTCCTTATTTTACACCTTTTTCCCGCATGTTTGCATGCCATTTAGATCGCCCAAATCATGTTTTTAACGATATATCGACGATATTGCGATGCTTTTCACGATTTGTTGTTTTTGTCGTATTTCAGGTGATTTGGCGCGATTTGGGGTGATCTCGAGATGCGCTTACTCCGGAGGGTCACCGACGACCTCCCCGAGGGGTATTTTGCTGTTGGAGAGGAGCGGAAGAAGAATGGACGTCGCAGGAGCGACGAGGAGGCCAAAATAAGCAATCTGGGCATTTTTCGTGTCCCACTCGGCCGAGTGGAGGACCCACTCGACCGACCAGCGAGACACCGCTCGGCCGACCAGATCAGACACGATTCCTATGTGCACTCGGCCGAGCGACGGAGACCACATCGGCCGAGTGAAGAGACCACGTCCGCCCGAGTGGCGCCCAGACGAAGCCCTTCAAAAATCTCCAAGTTTCTGTTTTTCGGCTGCCTGAGCTTCAGAAGACCCACTCGGCCGAGTGGATAATCCTGTCCGCCCGAGTACCATGAAGCCACCGGCCGAGTGACGACAACTCACTCGGCCGAGCCGCCCCCGAAGTAGAGACCCCTGAAGGCCCCGACTTACTGGAAAATTACAGGGTTTCTCACTCGGCCGAGCGACTTTTGTCACTCGGCCGAGTGCGACGCGCTGCCTGTAGTGAAAATTGCGGAAAACAGGCTGCGCAGGGGTATTTTGGTCACAGTTTTTGGACGATTTTGGGGGGTATTTAACCCATGTTTTTACCCTAGTTTTAGGGAGCTTCTCCTTAGATTTTTTGCAGCTTTTTAGATTAGTTTTTAGCTTTATTTCTAGAGATTGGAGAGAAGAAAATTTTTGATTTTTGTTGGAACAATTGAAGAACTCCATTGGTTTGTCTTTCTCCTCTCTAAAAATTCCATTTTTATTGCATATCTCAATATTGTGATGAATTCTATTGCTTATTTCATTGATTATTTTTGTGATCTCGCTATGAATTGTGAGTAGTCGCCACGTCTTGGGGCGTGGGGATGAACCCTACAAGCCCAACTTCCTATTTGTGATGAATTAGTAGAAATTTTGCTAGAATTGATATCTAGGGATTAGATTGGGATCAATTTACTACGGTTAGCTAGGAGTTCATACCGATCGGGATTTGCAAGAGATTGGATCCCGATTCGATAGGAAACCCTAGAAATCCGAATTGGGTTGGAATCGAATTTCCGTAGTATCGGTTTGCAAGAGATTGGACCGATACTAGGGTTTCCGGTTGCAATTCCGTGCCAATACCCGTTTGCAAGAGATTGGACGGGTAGGAACTATCCCAATCTAGATCGCTAGCCGAGTTTGCAAGAGATTGGGCTCGGTGCGCGATTGGACGATGATGTTGATCCTAATGCTAGCTTTCCTAGGATAGGGTTTGCAAGAGATTGGACCCAAACCTAGGATAGCTATAGACCGGCAACAGCGCGAGAGCGTGAGCTTGGTTCTACATTCAGTTGCAACTAGTTCATCCAAAATCCTAATCTAGCAATTTTGATACCGATGAACCACATTTATGAGATACGGTGAGTAGCGGGGATTCCCCATTCCCTAGACGTTCTTTATCTGATTTGATATTTCTGCACTTTGTCTGACGATTGTGACAGGATCGCCAAAGGCAAATCTTTCTTCTTGAATAGCCAGGTTGGTTGGAACAAGCACGGTCATTCGTCCTCCCTGTGTTCGATATCCCGCTCGCTGCTACACCGTGCACTTGCGGTAAAACTACAAACGTTCTTTAGGGTTACGTCCCGGAGCGATCAGGTTATCGCAGGAGTGGGCGAGTGACCGGCGTGTTACCGGGCCCGGGTCGGATCGACATTCGGGGGGCCCCTTACAGGGCCTTATCGAGTGGGCCTGAGCGCACAGATGGGCTCTCGACCGGCCGTCGGGTTCCTGGGCTCGTGTCTTTCGGGTCTTGGTCAAATAGGCGTAACACCATCCATGACCAAAACAATGCGATCCCCATTGCCGTCACATTTGAATACACTTCGCTCATTACGCCCGCCCTATTTTGAGAATTATACATATTAGGATCTAGGACAGGGAAAAAAGGCATGTCAAACATGGAGCATAAGAAATAGACTAGGTTGAACCTTAAATAGTATTCTCTGATAGTAGTCCCTACAAAATGCCTTGTGAAACTTCTCATCCCCTTCATCACCAGGTGCATAGGCCAGGCCACACACCGAGCAAGTGTGGAGAAGGAAATCCGATTGTCATATAGCTCCAAATGAAATTGGATGTAGGTTCTCTTCTTGTTCAAAGCTTTTATAAGCGAATCAGATCTTGACAAAGTATTGGTTGTGATTCCATTCGTTCTCACGTTCTCTTTAATATCTGATTGTGTTATATCTGTTGTGCGACGAAGGCCCTTCAGTCGCCGACACAAGCGCAGCGGAATAACTCAAGATCGTGGGGATCGAGGACGAAGGATAAGCAGCGAACAAATGGAGCACGCAGACAAGATTACTTTTAGGCCGTGGACGGCCAAGGGGGAACATCGATGAGCTTTATTACGAAAGGACAGAACAATACAAATCCTCTCTTCGTCCAACGAAGAAGAAGCACACGAGATCTCTCCAAAAGCTCACAAATACAATCTCTCAAAGTTTGCTATCATTGATGGCGGCTCTCTCAAAGGATACAAATGCGTTCCATACAAAACCTTAACCTAAAACCCCATATTTATAACCCTAAGTTACAATAGGTGTCATCATTGGTTAAGGTCTCCTATCAGAAACGGATACCGACAATTACGGAATACAATCCAATCGCCGCTCTATGCAATTAATGCCGCCGCAACCTAGTGGGCCAATCGTCGCTTCCTAGTGGGCCACATCCCTATGGGCTCCCTTCGACCGATCGATTTTCCTTCTGTGTCGACCGACCTAAGTGTCGAGCCTTGAGTACGAGCCTTCATCCTTCGAGCCTCCAAAGGACCGATCGATCGAACACAGACTCTAACCGCGTTACGTCCCATCGACCTAATGCCGAGCGATCAACCTTCAGACTCGAACTGACGACCGATCGACCCAACTGCGCTGATGAAGTTACATGCCCAGCATCCTCGTATCTGACTTGTGCAGAGTCAGATAGGTCGAATCCAGACGTAGTCGAGTTACCTCTGCACAAGATAACTCGTCTGCCAAACAACTGCTTCTCCTGCGTCAAATCGAGCCAACTTCTCCACAAATCTCCACATTGGCGAGATTTGAGCCACAGTCCAACAGACGATCGTCACTGACCTTGGTAGAGCATCGAATGGTGTTTCCCCCATTTTGTTCCGAAGAACTAAATGTTCCGAAGAACCAAAGGCTCCGCCAGAGCTACGAATGTCTCTCTGTGACTGGCTGACTCTCTCGAGTCTCAAATGGCTCCACCGAGCCTCACTGCCCCCTCCTGGGGCCGATGTCAACTTCTTCGAGGAACTACATTGAGCAAGTCCAAACAATACTTAAACTTGACTCCTGATACAACCTTCGTCAGCATGTCTGCTGGGTTGTCATTTGTTCCGATCTTCAACAAGTTGATGTCTTCGTCTTCTTCTCCCGCATAGTCTCCGACAAAGTGGAATCGAACATCGATATGCTTTATACGAGCATGAAAGACCTGATTCTTAGCCAAGTGCACTGCACTCTGACTATCACAGTGGACATCGTACCTCTCTTGGTAGACTTCCAGATCATCCATCCGACCCATCAGCCATATCGTCTCCTTCACCGCTTCAGTCAATGCCATACACTCTGCCTCCGTAGTAGACATGGCCACTGTAGACTGAAGGATACTCCACCAACATATTAGAGCACCGAACAGGGTGATGACATAGCATGTCATCGATCGACTCCCATCCAAGTCGCCTGCATAGTCAGAGTCGACATACCCGACAGTGTGCGGATTATGAACACTTCGGTTGTATGTCAGTCAAACATCGACTGTGCCATTGATGTAACGCAAGATCCACTGCACTGCTCGCCAGTGCTCTCTTCTGGGGTTATGCATATATCTACTCACCATGCTGACTGCATGTGATAGATCCGGTCGAGTACATACCATTGCGTACATCAAAGCTCCTACCCCATTGGCTTACAGTATGCTCGTCGTGAACTTCTTTGCCTCTTCGTTCTTCGAACACTGCTCAGCACTGAGCTTAAAGTGAGGTGCAAGCGGAGTAACTACGGTCTTCATCTTCTCACACCCAAACTTCTACATAACAGACTTCAAATAGCGACTCTGTGAAAGATGAATTGAACCTCCACTTTGATCTCTTGTGATATCCATCCTAAGAATCCTCCGTGCGTCGCCCAGAACCTTCATCTCGAATGCAGAACTCAATTGAGACTTCAATCTCCGAATCTCCTCTTTATTCGATGAAGCAATGAGCATATCATCGACTTAGAGCAGAAGCTTGATAAAGGACCCGTCAACCAACTTCCGATAAAACACGCAATGATCATAGGGACTGCGAGCATATCCTTAATCATCCGTCATAAAGCGTTCAAAACGCTTATACCATTGCCGTTGTGATTGCTTCAACCCGTAGAGTGACTTCTTCAATGTACATGCATGATCTTCATCACTCCCATAGCCATCAGGCTGAGCCATATAGATCGCTTCTTCGAGCTCTCCATGCAAGAATGCCTTCTTGACATCCAGCAGCACTAGTTCAAAGTCAAACTGTGCAACTAATGCCGACAGGATCCGAATCGAGCAATACTTCACCATAGGAGAGAACTCTTCATTGTAATCGATACCTTCTCTCTGTGCGAAGCCCTTCTCTACGAGGCGAGCTTTGCAGCGAACATCTCCTGATTCGACCCCTTGCTTCATGGTGTATACCCACTTACACTCAATTGCCTTCTTGCCCTTTGGAAGTTTCATGAGATCCCATGTGTCGTTCTTAGCAATGATTCCATCTCTTCATCCATCGCACTTCTCCACCACTTCGGGTCTTTGGATTGCTCCACCTCATCAAATGAGTTTGGAATATCTATACATACTGCGTGAAAGGAAAATGAAACCAACTCCGAGTACGTCGCAGGTTTTCTTATCTCACGCCTCGGCCTCGACACTGCGATAGAATCCTTCGATTGAACCACCCTTGGAGATGAGCTATCTCCACCAACTGAGCTTGAGCCACCAACTACACCATCGACAGCATGGAGCTTGCCTTCTGCTACATCTGGTGTGGGTCGATCTAAGTCGTCGATCGACCGTTGTGGAGTATCAGACACATTGTCGAAAACCTGCTTCAATTGTGTCTGTTCGACCTCCACCTTTGGCTCATTCTCCTTCTTCAGTAACGCCGACTCATCAAACGTTACGTCTCTGCTCAGGATCACCTTCCACTATGTCGGACACCATAGTCGACATCCCTTGACACCACTGCTGAAGCCCAAGAAGATGGCTTTTTTGGCTCGAGCATCGAGTTTGTCTTCCTTCACGGCATAGTAACTAGGACAACCCCAAACTCGAAGTGATCCATTATCGAAAACTGGCTTTCTTAACCATAACTCCAAAGGAGGTCTCCCTTCTAATGCAGCAGATGCTAGCTGATTGACTAAATAGGTCGCATACGCCAGGGCCTCTGCCCAAAACTCCTTCAATAGGTCAGTAGTTGACAGCATGTATCGAACTTTCTCCAGCAATGTTTGATTCATCCTCTCGGCTACCGCATTCTACTACAAGGTACCAGCAACGGTGAAGTGTCTTTGAATCCCTTTCGATCTGCAGAACTTCTCGAAGAGATCTGACCTATACTCACCACCGTTGTCACTTCGCAGACGCTTGATTTGCCAACCAGTCTGAGTCTCGACCAGCTTCTTTCACTCGATGTAAGTGCTAAGAACTTGTTCCTTCGACTTCAGCAGAAACACCCCACCATGTGTGAGAAATCATCGATGAATGATACAAAGTAGTGTTTCCCTCCATATGAGACCGTCCTAGACAGCCCCCATACATTGGTGTGTATATAGTCGGGTGCTACCTTCGTATTGTGGATGGCCGTTCCAAATGAGGCACGTATCTGTTTCCCAAACACACATTGCTCGTAGAACTTGATCTTCTCGGACTTGGCTCTCGTTAGATGACCCTTAACGATAGGCTTCTGCAATGCTTTCTCGTCCACATGACCTAGTCGTATGTGCAATAACACTAAGTCGTCCTCCTTAGCCTCACGGGTTAGAGCTGATGTGCCAGCTACGACCGAGCCATCCAAATAATAGAGGTTGCCTTGACGCTTCCCATTCATCATGATCATTTCTCATTGGGTCACCCTCAGAGCTCCATTCTCTATAGTCACTCGACATCCCTTGAATTCGAGTGAACCGAGCGATATGAGATTGTGCCTTACGTTGGGAACAAAACACACATCATCGATGTCTCGTGTAACACCGTCACCCATCCTCATCCGCACTGTCCTGACGCCTGCCGTACTGCAAGCTCGGTCATCGCCCAGTAAGACCGTACACTTACCACTTTCGCTGAAGGTCGTAAAGTATTCTCGATGTGGCATCAAATGGAACGAGCACCTTGAGTCGAGCACCCAACCATCTGACGTCACACCCTCCGAAGCACCGACCAATACATACTCCTCGACCTCAACGCCCTTCGTGAATTGGCAGTTGCGTCATGCTTCTTCTTTGCCTTGGGGTAGTCTCTGACCCAATGTCCTCTTTCTTTATAGAAAGCACATTGGTCTTTCGCCACTTTGTGCTGAGGGCCTCTTATCTTGTCTTTGGACTTGGATCTGAAATACACCCTTTGATCTCCACCCTTCTCACCACTACGACCACTTACGACTGTAAGAGCGTCGCTCGAAGCTCGGCTACAGATGTCCCATCAGTCTTCCTGAACTCGTTGCTCGTCAGAGCATTGGACACTTCTTCAAATGTGATCGATTCCTTACCATAGGTAAGAACCGACACCAAGTACTCATACTCGATGGGTAGAGAGTTGAGGAGAATCATCGCCTTGTCTTCACCATCGACCTTTACGTCGACGTTCCTCAGGTCAGTAAGAAGCTTATTGTAGTAGTCGAGGTGTTCCTCCAAAAAAAATCCCATCGGCTAACTTCATATCGAAAAGCTTATTCTTCAAGTGTAGCCGGTTCTGGATATTATTCTTCATGTACTTGTCGCCGAGCTCCTTCCAGGAATTGCTTGCACTTGTCTCCTCCATATATGTGTATTTCTTCTCCTTTGACAAATACAGGCGGATGGTACCACATGCACTCTAATTCAGAGTTCTCCACTCCTGATCAGACATGCCCGTCGGCTTCTCGTCTAATGCGATATCTTGACCAAGTTGGTTCAAGATATCCATGACTTTGCATCTCTACATAATGAAGTTGATCTTTCCATCAAAATTCTCGATTTCGAACTTTGTGTTAGACACAATAGTTCGAGATGTCGAAGAATACCCAGAAGTCGACGCCTTTGGATAACCGTCATAGCCACTGCTACTCATCTTCGTCTTCTACGTTGATCACCAACACCGTACGACTCTAATACTAATTTGTTGTGCGGGGAAGGCCCTTCAGTCGTCGACACAAGCATAACGAAATAACTCAAGATCGTAGGGATCGAGGACGAAGGATACGCAGCGAACAAATGGAGCATGCAGACAATATTGCTTTTAGGCTGTGGACGGCCAAGGGGGAACACCGATGTGCTTTATTACGAAAGGATAGAACAGTACAATTCATCTCTTCATCCAACGAAGAAGAAGCATACGAGATCTCTCCAAAAGCTCACAAATACACTCTCTCAAAGTTTACTATCATAGATGGCGGCTCTCTTAAAGGATACAAATGTGTTTCACACGAAACCTTAACCTAACATCCCATATTTATAACCCTAGGTTACAATAGGTGTCATCATTGGCTAAGGTCTCATATCGGAAACGAATCCCGAAAATTACGGGATACGATCCAATCGCAGCTCTACGCAATTAATGCCGCCGCAACCTAGTGGGCCAATTGCCGCTTCCTAGTGGGCTGCATCCCAATGGGCTCCCTTCGACCGATCGACCTTCCTTCTATGTCGACCGACCCAAGTGCTGAGCCTTGCGTACGAGCCTTCATCCTTCGAGCCTCCAAATGACCGATCGATCGACCACAAACTCTAACCGCGTTACGTCCCATCAGCCCAATACCGAGCGATCGACCTTCAGACTAAAACTGACGACCGACCCAACTGCGTTGATGAAGCCACATGCCTAGCATCCTCGTATCTGACTTGTGCAGAGTCAGATAGGTCGAATCCAAGTGCAGTCGAGTTACCTTTGCACAAGATAACTCGTCTGCCAAATAACTACTTCTCATGTGCCAAATCGAGCCAACTTCTCCACAATATCATCATCACTGCTTAACTCACAGAAAGAATTTAATGGTATTTGGCATATATTATGCTATAACTGGAATGGGACTAGAGAAGGACAAAACAAATCTAATTATGGTTAGTGCATGTGATGCACAAATACGTCAAAAGTAGATAGACAACATTATCATGTGACATGTTGACAACATAAGAAAATGCAGAAACTTCTGTTGAAAATCTTACTACTTGTAGTATCTTCTTGATGCAGAAAAAATGCTTCCTTACTAGCAATATAAGCAATGACTATGAGATTTTCAATTCAATCTGAATTTTCATATACATTTATATGGCGTGCTTGAGCTCTTATCATTCTGTAACTTAAAAGTTAATATATTCATGTTCTGGTTAACCATTTTAGCCTCAGGTTATAGACCAACCAGGAGCGCCCAAAAAAATAATAAAGCTATTGATACAACCCCCCCAACGGAGCAGGCCAAGCCCACGGCCCGGGGAGGGGATTGGGCCCAATCCTGAAGGCCCCACGAGCGTGTCGAGTCGCGGCGACCCAAACCCAACATTGGGAAAACCGCTGACCCTCCACGATTAATGAAACCGCTCCTGAGATCGCACCCACCTTGAACACCAGTCAATGCGCCAACACGTCTGCTTTCATACCCTTTGAAGAGACCATCAAAGCGGGCGGGCACGAAGGACGAGATGATAGGATGCCATAAAGGCGTTGACATGCAAACTCCTATAAGAGACCAGAAAGACAAAACACCAAGGGATCGAATCTTGAATACCCAAATCTCATGTTTTCCACCTCTCCAGGCCTTTTCTTCCACCCAACATTTATCCTCCATATCTCAGCTTGAGGACTCGTGTATTGGTCTCTCCGTGAACCATACTTGATCCCACCAAGCATCCTTCAGACAAGTGCTGACTTAGGCATCGGTGGGGACTTGTTTAGAACCAAGGTTCGACCCTTTGACGAGCTTTCTCATCTGTGCATGTCGAAGGAGACACCAACAAGCCGAAGCCACCATTTGGCGCTCCATCGTTCGGGTCTGAACGCTCTCGAGCCCGAGCCCGTTCAACCGATCGTCCCAGGATACCGTTGCTCTGTCGAAGCTTCCCTTTGGCACATCGACACACGGATCCGTGCGTTTCCACCCAAGCGAACGCTCGGACAATCGACCCCTGAGGCGGCACTCGTCCCACGTGACCGCGACGACCCCCTGACCTTCAAACTATAAATCAGTGGTGAGAAAATACCCCGAAACAACTATCATGCATATCCCCAATTTTCGATCCCTTTTTCCTCCTAGAATCATCATATGTCGTGTCTATATCATGCAGCAATATCCAGATCCTTGTATCGTAGGTTAATTGCAATGAGGGAATCTGCATAATAAATTCCCCAAAGCTGTGTTGTATATGGACACTGTTATCGGTTGGTTTTGACTGCTTGTGATTCACTCGACATTAGTGAGTTTTTAGTGCTATTGACTGAGTTAGTCAAGTTCAAGCCGCCGCTGTCATGACAAGATTGTTAATTGCATATTAGGATTTGGGCATGCGCAGGGTAAAAGAGAATGAATCTCATTGAGGAACTCGAGGGATTGCAGGTTCGGACGGTGAAGGGGGAAGCAACCTGATTTTTTTGACAACGCATTAGTACGACGGATTCATGATGCCACAGATGCATAAATGAGCTGAAAACCGCAATTTAGCCATTTATGCAAAAATTTGTGCTCATCAAATATTTTCAGCGGACATTTTCATCACAGGCATCACATGCATTTATATTCACAGAAGGATAAACAATTTAATTAGTTAATAATTATTGGACACACTGGGCAACATCATACACCGTTAGGTTAGGTGACTAACAGCAGAGCGGTCGCAGGATCTTCCTAATTATTAAGTTTAATATTGCACAACCAAAAATAGTTTATCAACAAAATAATCCATTAAAAATGATGCATAGCATATAATTATGATCCTACAAAGGTATCATATAATGCAAGGGTTGTGCTTGTTGGGTTTATTCAAAAAACTTTGAAAAATAGCCCAAAAATATGACATGTTCTTCATAAAAGAGAGAAATTTTCCTTTTAAAATTTCCCTAATTTATCCCCAAATGTCCCATTAATGCCCCATATTATATCATGATTTTTCATGAATTTTAGGCCCCCAAAACACCTTTGTAATCTATTTTTATCCCCCTAAAAACCCCATGTTAGCATTATGTTTTTAAGGAAATACGGCCTGCGGACCTGAAGCCCGCAGTTTGGCTGTGGGCTTCAGGCCCGCAGTCTTATTTAAACTTTTTTAATGAAGGAAACAAAGCCAGCGGGACTGAGACCCACAGCTTGGCTCCGGGCTTCAGGCCCGCAAAGCTAAATTTTTTTCTTTCTCGTGGGCTTCAGGCCCTCAGGGATTAGGGATGAGGGGGCGGTGGCTAGGACATGCCGCTGTCGCCTCCTTGTTTACCGACGGAGGGGAAAAATCCACCGATAAAGGGCGGCCCCCTCTGTAGCGAGGTGGGAGGGGGGAAGGGGAAAAGGCGGGGCGATGCCTCCCCCCCCTGCGCAGCGAAGCAGGGGGAAGGGGAAAAGGCGAGGTGACCCCCCTGCAGCGAGGCAGTGGGGATTGATGGCGTCGTCCCCCCCCTCGCCGTAGCGGGGGGGGTGTGTGTGTGTGTGTGTGATGGAACAGCGTCCCCCCTCACCCGGGGGAGGGTGGGGATTTTAAGTAGCAGCCCCCCCGCCCGCCGTAGCAAGGGGGATGGTACGGCGCAGCCCCCCTGCCGTAGTGGGGGGGTTCTATACGGCGTAGCCCCCGCCGTAGCGGGGGTGCGAGGATGGCAGCCCCCTCTTCGGGGGGTCACTGCCGATTTTTCGAGACGCCGAAACGGCGTCAGCCCCCTCTTGTCGAATCGAGGGGGCAAGGATTAATGGCAGACCCCCCCCCCCCCCCCCCCCGCTACAGCGGGGGGTGCGAAGGTTGACAACAGCCCCACCACCAAAGCAGGGGGTGGGGTGCGGGGGCAGCCAGTAGCTCCATCGATCAGGGAGGGGGCGAGAAGGGCAGCCCCAAAGATCATGTTTCAAGCATTATGGGGGTCAACGAATCACTTTAAAAATATGATTTTTATACGATAAAAATCGTCGATTTAGGTGATTAGCCCTAATTCCACTTCGATCTTGCGAGATCTATAGATAAATATATTTATGATAAAAATGACATTTTTAATGAGTTTTACCTCTATATCTGTCCTCCAGATATAGCGACGGTTGAATGAATCCTACAAGGATGACGACGCTCGTTTGATGTAGTTGACACCGCACGTGTGGATCTCCCGCCTTCCTTCGCTTTTGCAACGATCAATTTTGTGTGGAATTTTTGTTTAGGGTCTCGTGCTGATAACGTGTTATGAATCATCATCTGGAAGAGGAACCCCCAGCTCTTTATTTATAGCATTAGAGGAGCGTATACAGATATGATACAATAAATACGGTCGTAACTATAAGATAAGCCGTGATCCCAACCAACTAACCAACTCGGTATTATCCCTTCACAACATTCTCTTATTTTTCAGTTGAAGATGACGATCTCCCTGTTTTAACGGTTAATTTCTCAGATTTTTCTGAGCTTATGTCTATTTTCTGCAATTTTAGGAAGATAAAACAACTAGTGGTATGTTAGATACTCCAGGCGTCTGGGATTTATGCTCCAAGCGTCTGACGGCTCTCGACCACACGCCTGAGCCAGTCAGCCCCAACTTCTGAGGGTTGAAAATAATACAACCCTTGCTCATGTGTCCCTTGCTCATGTGTTTAATGGTGATCCTCTAGGCGTCTGATGGTGACTTTTTATGTGTCTGACTACGCTTTCCCCCATTTTCTTTAGTTTTGCAAGTTGGTAGGTTTCTACCCGTATAGTACTCTCGACCTGATACGTTGGGGGGGGCATTTTCTATGGCTGTGGCCTCTTTTCTCCATTCATTCTATCTTCCTTCTCCACATTATTTAAGGTTTTGGAGGCCATTGGAGGGGCTAGTGGCTTGGAGGAGCTCATTTAAGAGGAAAGATTACTTTGTAAGAGATTATTAGTGAAATTTAAGCCTATCTTTTGTGTATTTTGCACTTCTTCACAATTATATTGTAATTTGGATAATGTTCTTATATAATGTCGCCTTTTTCATTATGATTGATTAGTGCTTGATTGTGTTGGGTTGAGTAGTAGTTAAGGCTTATGATTACTCTGCTTTCATTCATCTTTAGCACTATTATATTATTATGTCATTAGATTGATCAGTTTCTATGTTTAATTGAATCATGCACCACCCGTAGTGGGGTCCAAGGTGCCACGAGGCAATATCTACATGAATAAAACCTGTAGAGGGGCCCTAGGAGGGTGATGAACCATGAGGTTCATCTATTCACACGTTTATGTTATGAAATCAATGGATCCGGTTATTACCCAAGATGGTTATTTTATGGCTTTTGAGTGTTTAACTTTTCGATCTCACATACCTCACCCTGGATGCAAGATTGAGTAATCCAAGGGAGATTGGATAGCATAGTAGACTATAGCTCTAACGAAAGCACAACACACACAAATCATCGCTATTTGCCCATCCGATCCTCTAACCTTAGTTATCATAGATTAGGTTCATAGTTTCACCCATTTTTTCCATTATTATCTCTTTAGTGAGGTGGTAGTGTTCACACAATTACCCTTCATTGGTTAATTGAAATTGTGATTTGTAGAACAACTTGTCCCCGTGATTCGACCCTGAACTCATCATGACTTTATTACTTGATGATCTCTTATAACTGGGAGCGTGTGCAATATTTTATGCGTGCCACTTGGGTAGATTCCTTGACCTTGTTGACTTGATTATCTTCACTCACAAATCTTCATAAAAGTCATTAGCAACATTAATTGTTTGCTTATCATCAAAACTAATCTTAGGGTGATGCAATAAACAACACACTCATCATTAAAACCAAAGTTACCCTAGCCTTATTAACATCAAAGGTGCACGCATATTATCAGGTTGATCATGCATTGATAGACTAGGGCTTGCCTATTAAGGCCAAGATAATAATGTAAGATTTGTTGAAACATAACAATCCGTATTCTCTTCATTAAGATGTATTATAGGTTAGCTATTGCCTCGCATCGTTGAGAAGCTATATGAGTATATTAACAAGACGTGGATACCTCATTATACTAAGATATGAACTGCTCGATAGTTATAGGCTTCATCGTGCTGCTCTTATGTATGTATACGAAGAAAAAGGTGCATACTATGTTTTATATTTTCCATCTAAAGGGTTTCTTATACTTGCAAGATAGAATTCAAATTTCAGTTTGAAAAGCTCGAGGATTTCAAAAGAATTAGCCTATTAGAATGTTACGAGCATGCAACAATTGTTTCTCACACATGCTCTCTGTTTCAGAGTGTTTTCTCACTACAAATGCGTTGACCGTGGACAACCTGGTCAACGTGGTCAAGGGGCCCGCTTGGGTCCCTCGGGTGTGTCGAGTCGGTGCGGACGAGGCGCGAGTCGGGGCTGCAGACGACGTGGAGCGCGTCGGCTGGGCCGAATCGGGGTCCTCGGTCGTTGGTAAGGCGAGGGGAAGCCTCGGCCCGGGTTGAGGCGCTCGGCCTCGGTCGGATGTGCTCGGCCTCGGCGGTCGGACGACGAGGGGTAGCCTCGATCGTCCTGCTGGTTGCACGGTCGGCGAGGGGCGGAGGGGAAGCCTCAGCCCGTGGATCAGCTGTCCTCCTGCGTAGACGAGAACGCTCGTCAGGGGGCCGGACCTTGGTTCCGGCCAAATCCCCTCCGATGCCTAAGTCAGACAGAGATCTGAAAGAGGAGGCCCGGCGAAGATGGTTCGACTCGTGAAGAGATCGGAACGGCGTCTCACGGCACGAGCGGGGGAGGAAGGAGATGAAATGGGGGAACTAGGTCGTTGATGGAGTACCTTAGGTTTTAGATACCTGAGATGCTGTCCCTTGTCTTGTCGTCTTCCTAGCCCTTTTATAGACCTCCCGCCGTGATTGCCCCCGGCCCACGTTGCTCGTCTGCCCTCAATCGTGCCCTCTCAATCCGCCCCTCCGACGCCGCTCCCTGCACCATGCCAGCACCTCCCCATTACCGTCATTAAGTGGTCGCGGAACCGGGGGAGCGGTTATCGCAGGAGTGGGCGAGTGACCAGCGTGCTATCGGGTCCGGGTCGGATCGACATTCGGGGGGCCCCCTATAGGGCCTTATCGAGTGGGCCTGAGTGCGCAGATGGGCTCTTGACCGGCAGTCGGGTTTCTGGGCTCGTGTCCTTCGGGCTTCGGCCAAATAGGCGTAACAATTGCCCCCATCGGTCGGGTTGATCGGCTTCGGCCGGTTCGGCTCGGCCGATGTGACTTCCGCCGATTTTGACAGGCTCGTCAGTCGATGCCGACTCATTTATTAGTCGTCATCATGAGTTGGTCCATTCGATACTTTTAAGGCGCGGGCTCCGAAGCGCCGTCGGTCCTCTGATGCTGCCATGTGTAGCTGCAAGCTTATCCCCACCGCTCGCGGGGTTGTTTTAAGTTGAGAAGCCGAGGGGTTCGTGTGCCGCCATCCCATCGTTTTCTCCTTTGCGCTGATCCCTATTCCGCCCGAGCTCTGCCTCATGTCGTCTTCCTCTGCCACAGGTTCGGGTCGGCCGGAGCGCGACGCCGCTTCTGGCCTGGCGGGTAGCCCTCCTTCGGCGATTCGTCGGCACGGGGGTGATCTTTCGGGGGTGCCCCCAGAGGTCTTGTCGTGGCCTTCGTCGATCTGTGCCACCGCCATCGGGAGCATGCACTCCGCCTACCTGCTTCCACCTTACTCGGCTCGTGCCCCTGGGGCTGACGAGCGGATCTGCCTTCCTGGTCCCAACGAGGTTGGAATATACGAGAAGTGTTTCCGCTTCGGGCTTCGTTTCCCGCTTCATCCTTTTATCGTTGAGTTCCTTCAGGCCCACAACGTGTGCCTGTGCCAATTCTGCCCCAACGCCGTCGGGCTCCTCGTCGGGTTCATTGTCGTCTGCATGCTGAGGGGAGTGGTGCCCTCTCTTCGTCTCTTCGCCCAGTTCTACCGCCTGAGCCACCACCAATCAGGGGCGTGGATTTCCATCAGTGCCCGCCCGAAGATGACCCTGGTGTTGGGGTTGCCGAGCTCCCTGAAACGCTGGAAGGGGGAATACGTGTTTGTCACGTTCCCGTCGAGTGTACCCTTCCCGGTTCGATGGGAGGCGGCCGGTGTAGTCATCCTCGATCTGGGCGAGCCGACGGTCGCCGAGCAGCAGACGGCGAAGGACATGCTGGCAATTCCTGCGAGGGAGCGCTCGATCGACGTCCTCTTTAGTGACCATAACTTGCGTAAGACGGTGTGGCCCTTGGGTAAGCTTCTCCGAGTGTTCGTCATTCGAGGTTGCCTGGGCTCGGCTTGGTCTCTCATTTCTTCTTTGAATGCAGGTGGATTCCCTCTCGGTCCTTTCCCCGCCAGTACATACGTGCAGGCCCCAGATCCGAATCCGCGCAGGAGGGATCACGTGCTGGAGATCCGGAAGAAGCAGCGGGTCGTGACCACGACTGGAGGCTCCAAAAGGAAGAAGGTGCCATCCCCCTCTCTCCCCTTGCTGGGGTCTTCCAAGAGGGTCCGTGAGGGGGTCGAGGGGGTTGATGTCCTGCCGACTGCTGATCAGCCTCGACCCGGCCCCGTTGAGGTTGCCTGGCCATGGGTTGGTCCTTCACCTCTCCCGGACGGTTCTCTCCCTGATGCCTACGATCGGTATCTTGGCGCGTTCCGCTCCAATCCTGGCGAGTTCCCTTCGTCAGGGGAGGGTCTTCTTCGTCCACGCTTCCCGGTGGGGGAGAAGGAGTCGGTGTTTTCAAGCCGCGGAGCCGCCGCACGAGTGGCCGAGAACAGTTGTCTCCCTCCCGATCAGGTAGTGTTGGATGGAGTCAGAGGTGACTGTTTGGCCACCTTCGTGATTCAGGCTGGCCAACAGGTAGTGTGTCTCTGCTTGTCCTCCCTTCCTCCAGCTGCTTTCACTGTCTTACCTTCGTTGCCTTGGTGCAGTTGTCCTCGGTGGGCCTCTCAATGAGGCGCCAATTCGCGGCGCTTCCCAAAGCCAAATCCGATGTCGGGCAAGGCCTTGAGGCCCCCGGTGAGGAGGGGGAGGCAGGTCAGTTAGAGGAAGCACGGGTCCAGTCCTTGCAGTCCCGCGTAACTGAGCTGTCCTCTGCCCTGGAGGAGGCGGACCGGGAGAGAGCCTTGGCTCTGACTGCAAAGTCAGAGGCCGAGGCGCGGGTCACCGAGCTTTTGAGAGGCGCCGACACGTCTGGGGGAGCCGAGCAGATCCCCATCCCTGCTGCTGCCTCCGAGACCTTGGAGCTCTCCGATCGTCTGGAAGCGGAGGAGGAGCAGGCGAGGGTCCTCCTTGCTCAACTTGGCAAGAGATCCCGGGAGATCGAGAAGGAGAGGTCGGAGCACCAATGCCAGATCGAGACCTTAGAGGCCCGGATGCGTGGGCTTGAGGAGGTGGATCCGGCCCGGATCGCTCAGGATGCCGTGGCTGAGTATGCCACCTCCTTCGTTGAGACCGCCTTGTCGGAGGCGTTCGAGAAGGGCTTCGCCCGGTGTCAGTCCGAGATCCAAAAGAAGTTCCCGCTCTCGGGGGTCAACTTCGAGGATCTCCGGATGTACCCTGACGTCGAACGGAGTATGGGGGAAGACCCTAGTGGACCGCCAGCCTGTGGCTCCACCGGTGCCCCCGGAGAAGAATGAGGGAGGGGAATGCCCCTCGGCCTCTTCGTGCGTCTCTCTGTATATCTTTTTGCTTTATCTGGAAAGGAATGAATTCAAAATAGATTTATTTCATAGTAAACGATACATCTATTGAAAGTACTTGCGTAAATGTTCCGCATTCCAGGTGTGAGTGAGAATCCTCCCCTCCATATTGGCTAGTCGGTAGGCTGCAGGTCCGAGGACCTCGATGACTTTGTAGGGCCCCTCCCATCTAGCTGCGAGCTTCCCTTTGCGAGCGGTATCTGGGTTGAAGCCCGCCTTCCGGAGGACCAGGTCTCCAAGGTGGAAGCTTCTTCCTCGGACCCGAGCGTTGTAGTATCGGGCCACCTTCTGCTTCTGGCGGATGATGGTGGCCAGTGCCTGCTCCCGTCGCTCGTTGAGGAGCTCCAGACTGAGCCCCAGACCCTGCGAGTTCCTGTCTTCGTCAAAGTATTTGAGGCGGAGAGATTCTTCGCCCAATTCGACCGGCACCACCGCCTCGGCCCCGTAGGTGAGCATGAACGGGGTCTCGCCAGTGGCCTCCTTGTGGGTCGTCCGGTACGACCAGAGTATCCCGGGGAGCTCCTCTGGCCAGTTCCCTTCGGCGTCTTTCACTTTCTTTCGGAGGGGCTCTATGATGCACTTGTTGGCCGCTTCCGGCATTCCGTTGGTCTGGGGGTGCGCTACAGAGGCGAAGAGAAGCTTGATTCCCCATTCCTCGCAAAAATCCTTGAACCCTGCGGAGTCGAACTGCTTCCCATTGTCTGTGACGATGGCCCGCGGCACTCCGAATCTGGAGATGATGGAATTCCACAAGAAGCTTTTCGCCTTCTTCCACGTGATGGTGGCCAATGGTTCGGCCTCGATCCACTTGGTGAAGTAGTCCACCGCCACAATCAGATACTTCCGCTGCCCTCGGCCCGGTTTAAACGGTCCGAGGATGTCAAGCCCCCATTTCGCAAAGGGGATGGGGCTCACGATAGGGATGAGCTCTGACGGGGGAGTCGAGGTGTGGTGGGCATACCTCTGGCATTCTTGGCATTTTTGGACGTAGCTTGTTGCGTCTTGGGCCAGGGTCGGCCAGTAGTATCCCTGCCTCAAGATCTTCTGTGCGACCATCTTGCCCCCGTGGTGATTCCCGCAGATCCCTTCGTGAACCTCCCGTAGGACGTAGTCAGCTTCCTGCGGCCCGATGCACTTCAAGTATGGGAGGACATCCGTCTTTGTCCAGCGTCTCCGGTAGAGCGTCCCCTCATGGATCACGTATCGGAGCGCCTTCCTCTCCAGGGTTCGGCGTTCGTCCTAATCTGTCGGCACCTCCCCATGAGTGAGGTACCGTATGATCGGGTCCATCCAGGTGGGTTCTTGGTCGATCGCCATCATCTCCTGCTCTTCCGTGCTGGGGGACTGCAGATTCTCCACGTAGATGGTGCGGCCCAGCTCCTTTGGCGAGGACGAGGCTAGCTTCGACAACGCATCGGCCCGTGCGTTCTCCGATCGCGGGAGGTGCAAGACTTCCACGTTTTTGAACTTGGACAACGCGGCTCTGGCGACAGCGAGATACCTCTGCATCGCCTCCTCCCGCGCCTTGTAACTCCCCAGAAGTTGGTTGACAATGAGCTTCGAGTCGCTGAGGAGGCGGACGGACTCGGCCCCGAGCTCCTGGGCCAGCCTTAGGCCGTTGATCACCGCTTCATACTCCGCCACGTTGTTGGTGGCTGGGAACTCGAACCGCAACGCGTATTCCACAATGCTCCCTTCCGGAGATCGGATTGCAATCCCAGCCCCGCCTCCTGACTGTGTGGCTGATCCATCCACATGGACTATCCACGCTCCTGGAACCCCTGGCTGGAAGTGGTCAGCCGAAAGAAAGGACAAGGGTTGGGCAATTACCGGTGCTGGGCCTTCTTCCTCCGGGGGGCCATTTCCTTCCGTTGTGCACTCAGCGATGAAGTCGGCCAGAGCCTGCCCTTTGATCGCCTTGCGCGGTTTGAATCGGAGGTCGAACTCGCTCAGTTCCACTCCCCAGTTTAGCATCCTTCCCATTCGATCGAATCTCTTGAGGTTCTGCTCCAGTTGTGAGTCGGTCAGGATCAGTATGGTGTGGGCCTGGAAATAGGGTCGGAGCCTTCGTGCTGAGAGAACGAGGGCGTACGCCAGTTTCTCCATAGGCGAGTACCGCACCTCCGCCCCTTTCAAGATCCGGCTCGTGTAGTATACCGGCCACTGCACCCCACCGTCTTCCCGGATCAGCACCGAACTCACAGCTTCCTCCGCGCACGCCAGGTAAAGGCTCAGCGACTCCCCTTCCCGTGGCTTGGATAGGAGAGGCGGGCTGCGGAGATACTCTTTGAGATCCGCGAACGCCCTAGAGCAGTCTTCGTCCCATCGTATCGCCTTCCTATTGTCTGAAGGTTCCGCGATCGCTTTCCTCAGGACCTTGAAGAAGGGGAGCGATCTTTCCGCTGACTTGGAAAGGAATCGCCCCAAGGCTGCGATGCGCCCATTCAGCCTCTGCAGTTCTTTGATCGTCGTCGGCTCACGCATGTTGATCAGCGCCTCGATCTTGTCAGGATTAGCTTCAATGCCACGGTTAGTTATCATAAATCCCAAGAATTTTCCAGATCTTACCCCGAACGTGCACTTCGCGGGGTTGAGTCGAATGTGGTGTCGCCGCAACCGATCGAAGGTCTCCCGCAGGTCGGCGATGTGGTCTTCCGGTCGTCTTGACTTGACAAGCATGTCATCGACGTAGACTTCCAGGTTCCTCCCGATCTGGGAGCTAAAAACCTTGTTGACCATTCTCTGGTAGGTGGCCCCCGCATTCTTCAAGCCAAAGGGCATTTTCTTGTAGTAGTAAGTCCCCCGGTCCGTCGTGAAGGCTGTCATTTCTTCGTCCCGGGGATCCATCTGGACTTGATTGTACCCTGAGTAGGCGTCCATGAAGCTAAGCATCTCGTACCCCGAGGCGTTGTCCACCAGGTGGTCGATGCGCGGTAGGGGGTAGCTGTCCTTGGGACAGGCCTTGTTGAGGTCACTGAAGTCCACGCACATTCGCCACTTCCCGTTGGGTTTCCTGACCATCACCACGTTCGACAGCTACTCCGGGTACCAGACCTCTCGTATGAAGCCGGCGTCAAGGAGACGCTCCACTTCTTCGGAGGCCGCCTTCATCTTCTCGCCGCCCAGGTTACGCTTCTTCTGCCTGACCGGCTTGAAGTTGGGGTCGGCGTTGATCTGGTGGACGATCACCTGGGGGTCTACACCGGGCATGTCCTCCGGTGACCAAGCAAAGATGTCTAGGTTTGCCTCCAGGCATTCGATCAGTTGATCCCTCAGGTCCTGGCTTAGCCCTCTCCCGATCGAGACGAACCGGCCCTCGACGTCCGTGACCGGGATCTGCTCTTGCTCCTCCGCAGGGGCGGGCCTCGGCCCGCTCCTTAAGTCGAGCGCGGCCATCCAGTCGACTAGACGATCCTCGGGACCTTCCTCCACCAGTTTATAGCAGGTACTTGGTCTCCCCGCATCGCCTTCGACTTGCCCCATCCCCCGGGCGTTCGGAACTTGATAGTCTGATGGAGGGTCGAGACTACCGCGCCGACGGTGTTGAGTAGGGGTCGGCCGATGATCCCATTGTATTCCGACCCGATCCCCAATACGATGAATTCCACCGTCAGGGTCACCGAGTCTGGTGCGTCTCCGAGCGTTACCGGGAGATGGATCGTGCCGATGATGGGGGTGGAGTGACCCGTGAATCCTACCACGGGACCCGAGCGAGGTCGTAAGTCTTCTTTCCGCCGCCCCATCTTTTCCAGGGTTGACATGAAGAGGACATCGCAGGAGCTGCCGGTGTCGACAAGCAGTCGCCGTACCATGGTAGTGTCTATGATCACCGACACCACCAAAGCTACGTCCGAGCTGCGCGCCGTTACGGATGCACTCGGTCTCCCGACCGGTGGGGACGGGGATGGTCTCCCGGCCCTTTCCTCACGATCCTCCTCGCGTCGGGCCCGTGCCCATTCTTGCCAACGATGGCGGGCCCTGTCGCTTCGCGTCAGGGCCTTGCTCTCCTTTCGCCGAGACGGGTGAGGTTGCGTCATTGCAGGTGTGGTTTGTTTCTTCGTGGGACAGTTCGTTCCCACAGACGGCGCCAGATGTTTCAGAGTGTTTTCTCACTACAAATGCGTTGACCGTGGACAACCCGGTCAACGTGGTCAAGGGGCCCGCTTAGGTCCCTCGGGTGTGTCGAGTCGGTGCGGACGAGGCGCGAGTCGGGGCTGCAGACGACGTGGAGCGCGTCGGCTGGGCCGAATCGGGGTCCTCGGTCATTGGTAGGGCGAGGGGAAGCCTCTGCCCGGGTTGAGGCGCTCGGCCTCAGTCGGACGTGCTCGGCCTCGGCGGTAGGACGACGAGGGGTAGCCTCGATCGTCCTGCTGGTTGCGCGGTCGGCGAGGGGCGGAGGGGAAGCCTCGGCCCGTGGATCAGCTGTCCTCCTGCGTAGACGAGAACGCTCGTCAGGGGGCCGGACCTTGGTTCCGGCCAAATCCCCTCCGATGCCTAAGTCAGACAGAGATCTGAAAGAGGAGGCCTGGCAGAGACGGTTCGACTCGTGAAGAGATCGGAACGGCGTCTCATGGCGCGAGCGGGGGAGGAAGGAGATGAAATGGGGGAACTAGGTCGTTGATGGAGTACCTTAGGTTTTAGATACCTGAGATGCGGTCCCTTGTCTTGTCGTCTTCCTAGCCCTTTTATAGACCTCCCGCCGTGATTGCCCCCGGCCCACGTTGCTCGTCTGCCCTCAATCGTGCCCTCTCAATCCGCCCCTCCGACGCCGCTCCCTGCGCCATGCCAGCACCTCTCCATTACCGTCATTAAGTGGTCGCGGAACCGGGGGAGCGGTTATCGCAGGAGTGGGCGAGTGACCAGCGTGCTATCGGGTCCGGGTCGGATCGACATTCGGGGGGTGCCCCTATGTGCCTTATCGAGTGGGCCTGAGTGCGCAGATGGGCTCTTGACCGGTAGTCGGGTTTCTGGGCTCGTGTCCTTCGGGCTTCGGCCAAATAGGCGTAACACTCTCCATTGCACTTCCTTGTGTCTTGTCCAAGTATTCTTCTTCTCCCCGAAACTATAAATATATGGATTGCATGTGTCATGCTTCTCTTTTTAGTATAATTAAACTATGGTTTGATTGTATCCATTGCTGTTCTTCTGTATATATACTCACAAGTTTTGGCGGGTACGTAAATATTTGATATAGATCTTTATGAAAGTTGGCTCAATTTGAGGCGCTAAAGGAGCATTGGAGATGGAAGCAATCTTGCATGGCTAGATTACCTGGGCATTGGGTCCCACATATATGGTCTTGCATGGCTAGATATGAGGATTCAGGCCGTGCTAGCATCTTTTGGCATGAATCCTCAGTTCGGAGGATTGGCACAAGACGGAAGCTTGGTAACCCGACATCCCGGTTTTCGGTAGATTGGCAGCTCGAAAGCTCGGAGGCACTGACTACATGATATCCTATTCGAGTTAGAGTTGCTCTCCTAATATAATTCTGTTTGAGTTCAAATTGCTCTCTAAATAGACTTCTATTTTGAACTAGAGTTCCTCTCCCAGTATAAGTTGGCTTGTGCCCATGCTCTAGGGTCGCTTGAGGAGGGTTTTAAATGAGCCGTTTTTAGAGAGAGAGAGAGAGAGAGAGAGAGAGAGAGAGAGAGAGAGAGAGAGAGAGAGAGAGCTTTGTGTCACCATTTTAGAGAGCCAATCTTAGAGATTGTATTGAGAGCTTTTAGGAAGATTTTGAGAGGCTTCTTCTTCGCTGAGAAGTCAGAAGAGTTGAATTTTCTGTTCTTTCGTTGAATAAAAGTTATTGAGTGCTTTCTTGGCCGACGGAGGCCTAAAGGTTCAATAAAAGATTTTGGTGTTCTTGCTCATCCTCTCACCGTCAAATCGTCCGACGGTTCAAAGGTTCCGTCCTTTGTGTACAACAATCTTGCATGTGACCAGAATTCATATCTTAATATACTATTAGAGCTTGCGTAAGGTCCATCAAGTTAAATGCAATGTAATAGGGCTTTCATCTATTTAATTTGCAACATACCATGGATATCTACGTAGACATAAGCAACCTATATAATAAATAAAAATAAAATTTCATTGAACAGTAATTGAATGAATAGTCCCAATTATCATCCCAATGAATAGCTTAGAAAAACAGGAAATAAACGGGAAAACGAAGCCAAAAAAATCATAATAACTACGGTTTGCGAGCATCCAGGCTACAAAAGTTCAAGTCGGATTCAAACCTAAATTTTTCTGGAAGCTGATGATCAACAGGAACCCTTGTCACTTCTCTCCTCCTCAGATCAAGCCTGCAACAAATAACAATAGTAAATTAAACACCACAGATTTAGCTCAAGGAAAAAAAACCTTAAAAACAGATCGTAATAATTAAAAAAGAAAAAGAAAAAGCCTGTTCGATCTTACCACAAGGCTTCCAGAGCACCCGATAAGAACAAAACGTGACGAGTATAGAGATCATTGACAGAATTTGGGCGCTGCACTCCGACCAACCTCTCGCTTCCAATCATTTTCCACTTGCCTCGAGAGTAGTCGACCGCCGTCAATATTTGTAGCTCGCCGCCGCCGTCGCCTTTCTCTGTCGTCTCTCGTACCAAGCAGAGACGTCCGTTGCATTCTGTTATTAGCCTATCGCCCACCTCCCTCCGCAGTTCTTCGTCGTCTCCCCGCTCAGGCAACGGAATCAACCACCAGCTCTCCCTTACGATATCAAAGGCAAAGATTGCGTTGCTGTCATCGTCCCGCCAATGAACCACGCCGTTAATATCGACGCCGGGGCCACGATCGAGCCTTAGGGGTGGTAGTCTATCCCCATGTCTCGTCCATCTCCAAGTTCGCGAGTCAAAAATCTCACATATCGTGTACGTCGCACCCTTCCTTGGGTTGGAGAGCCTAACGATCTTGAAGCGGAGGATGCCGCTTTTGCTCGCCACGATCGCTACTCCTTTAGCTTGGAACCTGGTCCTCGGTCTTGGTATTTCTCTGCATTGTTGGGTAGCTGGTTTACATACGTAGTACTCGGCTTTTTCGTCCCTGCCCGCGCTTTTGCAGAAGAGGACGCCTCGATGGGTAGATGACAATATTTTAGCCCCTTTGGGAAGAAACCCGAGCGATGGAGGCGAGATCGATGACGGCAACGGCTTGAATGGGACGAAGGAGGACGAGTAGACGTTCTTCTTCAGGCTTTGGATGAAGTAGCCGGTGATGGTTTTGGTCCGGTGGCAGTGGAGGGCGATGAAGTTTGGCTCGTAGGTGATGCGCCGCCAAGCCGAGCAGACCCTTCGACACGTGTGCAGGGAGTCGAAAGGCACCCACGTTAGGATGTCGTAGACGAGGTCTTGAGGGAGCAGCGACCACTCGACGTCTCGCCTGACGCCGCCGTGCTCTCCCATTGGTGTTGTTAGGTCTGAGAAGAGAGTTTGAGGAGAGGGGAATTTTTAATAGATGGGTATAATATTCAATTACTTGTCAACCAAGTTTGTGTGTAAACTCGGAAAGGAGTCCAATCGACCGATTTCTAATAGACTACTAACATGAAACCCTAGATGATTTAATTGATACAATTGGAAATTATAATGTGCGCTGGAAATTTAAAAACATCGATAATAATAATATATTTTAGACATCGGCGGTATTCACATATTCTTTTTGACATTGGTCGTAACATGATTTTGAAGTAGGGATTTGTTCTATCCTAACTGTCCATTTTAAGAGTTAGTATCGACATCAATTGTACCCATATTTTTTTGACATTGCCTCGTAATGGTTTATCATAGCCTAGCTATCAATTTATATTTTATGTTTCATTTAAGTATAAAACCGTCTAATAAGATTCTCTTTTAATGGATTTTGGACGGAAAAATAAGGAAGTTATTTAAGTGTAAATTTTGAAGGCAATGGTTTTAGGCAGGTGCAATGCATTTGTTGTAAATTTTAATAAGGACGATGATCATTATCATTAAAATCAAATTAACAAGAAAAATAATAAAATATTAGGGCCGATGATACCAACAGATTAACAAAAACAACAATATAGATTTGAATGATACAAACCTCGGTCGTATCTGAACGTCCGAGTATTAAGTATAAATGCAAGGTGGGTATTCCAGTTGAACAGTTTGCTTTGAATAAGGTCCATCTGATCATCTTCTTTGAGCTCATTTGGATGAGAGCCTTTCGTTTCAATTGTTTGTATCATAATCGTTAAATTTTGATTCATGCGATTGGAGCCGTTAATTCTTTTTGAACAGCAGGACCAACATGCAGTTACATGAAGTTATTTTCGTAACTGCTTGCTGTGCCTCCTCCTTATCCGTTACAATTGATCAGCTGTTGACGGTTGTTCGACCACTCCATCGCCTTATCTCCTTTGTGAACACTACTGCCTCTAGCAAATCCTGCTAGAGCTGGTCCACGAAACCCTCTTGTGGAAACTCCAACAAGAGTAATCGAAATACAATCGATGTCCTTATTTTCATAACCTGAAAATAAGCACCCTCACAAACCAAGAGTTGATCTCAATAAATAAATGAGAAATATGAAACAGTAAAGTAGAAATAGTTTACACATTTCCTATGCCTTGAAATATTACTTACTTGAGCTGGCAAGGTGTGTGTGTGTGAAGTGCTATAAGATGTGAGTTACAACACTAATTGGGATTGTCCAATTGATAAAGCATTCAATGCTTGGAAGAGCTTTTGAGCTTAGTTGGACCACGAAGTAAATGAGTGCACTTGAGGAAAAAGATGAGTAGTAAATGTGTATTCAATGAAGACTTTAGTTAATCAAGATGTCTGAAATGTTCTCCCCCATCTCCTATACATAATGCTCAAGAAACGGTCCAAAAACCAAAGAAAAACAGCCTGCAATAAATGTTGCAATGGAAATAAACGAACAGGATTATCGCAGTCAGACGTCTGGGTCCCTATTTGAAAACGCATTAAATGCACAGTAACGGCTCTATATCATATGTTTGAAGAAGGGTCCTTAGACGCCTGAGGCACTATTCAGCTGTCTGACAGATAGGCATCAGACACCCGACCAAGGGGTGACCAAGAAGCCAATTTCCTGAAGAGCTCTCGAAAAATTCAAGCTTATTTATTTGGACATCTGGAGAACTACTCTCATACGGATGGAAACCAACTCAAACAGTTGGGAAGAACACACAGACGTTAGAAGAATCAAGGGCTCTAAGATATAGAAAACATACATGTCAGACATCTGGAACACTAACAGAACACGTCAGATAATGGTCCAAAATCTAAAATTTGAGATTTTAAAATTATGAATCCTATGGAATGATCTAGAGGATTTTATAATGATACGAGCATGACATGCAAGCTACTCAAAGCATATAATCATCAAGCCATAACAGTGACGGCCAGTATTCTTCAATACGATTATTTACATATGCTACGTATTTTTATATTTTAAAATTTTTTAAAATGGTTTGTCAGGTGTTTTATATCAAAAAATGATTTCAAAATCCTTTATAAAAATATTTTGAATCATCACAATAGTTGTGGTATATTTTAGTATGTTTGGGTATCATCAAATACCTCTAAATAATTTAATTAATATTTTATATCCAATTGTTACAAATATTGGCGTATCAATTAATTTTCTATATAAACGTTATCAAAATGATTTCAACTTCTACAGTATGATCCTTTAGTCATTTAGTACTCCCAATATTATTTTCATATTTTTCTGGAGTCAAATCGACCTAGAACCCGCAAACCCACACCTCAAACGTTTTGGCCCAAAACTCATATATCCGTAGCTCAAACTCTGAAATGGACGTCGTATTCGAGATCCTCGAGACGATACGAACCCATGGTAATTGTTTGGGAATTTCTCGGTGTCGTGTGCGAAAACGACATAGTATTACATCGTTTTTACTAGTCACTTTCACTAATTACCCTAATCTATTTACATTTACCTTAATCACCCCCTTAAATGGCCTCTTAAGTTGGTCAGATCAAATTTTTAGGATATGAACTTATTACAATAATTAGTATTTCATAAATAATTATATTTATTATTTAAAACTATTATAAAACCATATATATTCCCTCCCCATCCCTCAGGCAAACACACACAAAACTCTCTCTCTCCCCTCAACGTAAACTCATGCCACCCTACAGCCCGTACCCCCCTCACCAAGCTCGCCCCCTGCTCCTTGCCGTTTCCTCCTCCTCAGGCAGCTCCGTCGTGCCTCCACCGCCCGCAGACCCCGGAGCCCCGTCGCTACGAAGCTCTCCCTCTCCTTCCTTCCCACGACAAGCACCGGCGATCCCTCTCCCTTCCCGATGTCGCCGTCGCTGCTGCCATCCACTGACGCACCGCCTCCACCTCGCCGCCATGCTGCAACCACCACCTCCCCCTCCCAGAGCCCGCGACAGCCACCAACCTCTGCCACGAGCCCCTCCAAGCTCACTGACCTCCATAGCTCGACGACCGCCACTCCCCCACTTCGAACCCCCTCCCTCTCTCTAGCCTCACCTCATCGTCGTCAATGCCGCCACCTCGACCGCCTCCCTTCTGCCCCTCTCTGACGATGCCAACGCCGGCACTTGCCGTCGAGAGAAGCCACAGTAAGCAACAGCAGCAGCAGCTTCTCGCTGTCGCTGCCGCTGTCGTGGACCTCGCCTGCCATCCTCGACAGCTCCACCGCGCACCTCCGAGTCCCCCATCGCCGTCCTCCGCCTCCCACTCCACCGTGATTGCACTCGTCGACGTCAAGAACAGCCCCAACAGCTGATGCCTTTCACCGTAGTTCTCCGTCGCCTCCTCCTCCTCCTCCGTCGTCTGACCCCGTCGCCACCGACCGCCCGGTCGTCGCCGCTGCCGTCGTGAACGTGAGAACCCCCTCACTACTGCATGCGAGAGAGGTGGAGAACATATACGTATACGTATATACGTATATACATATAATACATGTACATATATATACTGATTTTGGTTTATATTTATAATAAATTGTATATGTGTCAAAAAAATACGAGGGAATGACGAGAAAATCCGAAACGACGAAACGATATATTGGCGCTGGTTTCATCGCTAAAAGACAAGTATATTTCTCGCAGTGAATTTTTAAAGATAAAACTTAATAAGCTTACACGTACACTGACTTACGAAAAATGTATATGTCGTAGTACTAGATGAGACAATCATTTGGACCCATTGTTGGAAGAATTCCGACAAATGGTTTTCCCTAGAGAAATATTTGAAATATAATAAAAAATCGTTTTCTCATTTTCTAAATCAATTTTTGGGCCATATAAATTAAGAAAAAATCATGTTAACTATTTTAAAATCTCGAAAAGTACCTACTAGCCTTAGAAAAATATTTTAAACTTATTTATTCTCATTTGCTCAATTTAATCCTTTCTATGCATCATTCCTTTAAATAATCATACGTTTCAATGCCTTGTGTACGTGATTACATGAATCAAAGACTATGAAATTAGTTAAGATTATTGAATGGACTAACGAGACATCATATGCATCTAATACGATGCAAATTGAATAGAACATATTGAATAACTAATGGAATTCATATGACTGAATTTTAAAATAGATAGTACACGTACTTTGACCCGGCACTTGATTTGACCCGTGGGATTGGGGTAGTCTATGGTCAAGTATTACGGAATGACTAGATGCACCCGAGAAATACATCCACCATTTATGTAGGTTAGTGCTTGACTGTCGTCCTAGAGGGTCGGTGAGTAGCGTCTCGGATTAGCTCACATCACGGGGCGCATGCTAGTCATATCTTGTACCCTTTGACGTGGACTTGGCACTAGAATAGTTTGGTCATTAAATATTGCTCTAACCTCGTCTTCTTGTTGTTGTTAACAACATTACAGATTGTTATCAAATGTTAAATTTTTACAGATTGCTAATATCATTGCAAATTGCTATCAGATGATTAAATTGATGCAGGTTGCAAATTGCTGCGAATGTTTAACTGCTATTGCTTTTCTAAATTAAACTTATTGCTTGTCTTTAAGTACTTATCCCACGCTTGACTATAAATTTATGACTATATCTCAGTTCAGCTTAGATTAAATAAAATACTTAATCTTTCTTTTTACAGATATTACTTGTAGAGTAAACCTCGCTGACGGACATTTCAATTGTTGTTTTATGAAATGCATGTCTGATATTGAGAGTGATATTGTGGAGGACAATCCAATAGAGGTTGAGCCAGTGCTTGACGAGTACCTGGAGTACCTGCCCTCAGAGGATTAGAACATTCGTACCTTCGCATCAGCATTTCCTATTTTCATAATGTAATTTGTGTTTTTGTTTGTATTGACCATGCTAGGCCCAAAATGTATCTTAAATTCTGCACGTCGAATATGTATTAATGTTGCTTAAGCTTCTTCTTAAATTTGTATGCAAAGACCTGCAATTTCTACATAGACGCTTAGTGTGTTTAAACCAAGGAGGAGAAAAGAAAAGGGAAAGAAAGAAGGAAAAAAGTACTCATCCTCGTTTTAAGCACACCGCGGACCCGCTCGCATACTCGCTCCCGGTAGAATGGGAAAATGGGTGTGACAGGTTTTAGTGGTGGCACATGCAGGTCTTGCTCTTGCGAATACTTTAAGATCGGTTTAGACGACATTAATATCTAAGTAGACAATTAAAATGAAATTTTTTACATAGCTTACCTTATGGTTTGTTTTGTAGCATGGCAGGTCGACCCAACACCAGAAACGCCAATGGCATCACTAAGAATGATACTTTGGGAATCATCATAGAGATGTTGGAAATCCAACATCACATCCTCGAATGTAAACCTCAACCTAATTCCCGAGGTGATGCTGGAGTTAAACAATTCCATGAAATGCGTCCAAATACGTTTTCTGGGAAGGAAGGCCCACTTGAAGCCGAAGAATGTGCACGAAGCACTGAAGACAACTTGAGCACTGCCTGCATCCCCATGTAGGATTGGTAGAGATAGCCAAGCTCCAACTAACTGAAAATACCCAAAACTAGAGGGACACCGAAGCGAAGCGTATAATTCGGCCTATTGCATGTGCCACATTTCGCGAACAATTTGACGCGAATTATTTCCCTAAGAAAGCAAAAATGTAACTACAACAACGTTTTGTCAACTTGAAGCTAGAATCAATGACTGTTGACAAATGCAATGCTGAGTTCTCCTTGCTCAGTCGATTCACCCCTTACATGGTCGAGAATCCTGAAGATCATGCCTTCCAGTTCCGCCAAGGTCTGAACTTCAATGTCCAAGCTTCAATGACCTCTGTCGATTTGACCAGCTATGAGAAGATACTGGAAGATGTCCGTAACCAGGAGGCTATTGATAAACAACATAAAGCATCCCAAGGAAAGCGTCCGATGGAATCACCGAGGAACAACCTCTAACCGATGTAGACTACCAATTCCAAGGGGCATGCCACTCTAAACAACAACTATCCTGCTGCTCCCGCCAACAACCGACCAGCATCTCCTCCGAACAACAATCGAAGCACAATGACGTGCTTCCATTGCAACCGACCGGGGCATGTCAAGAAGGACTGTTGTATGCTGCTGAACCAATGCTTGGCATGTGGATTATCTGAACATTCTATCAAAGACTGCTCACATCGCATCAACAAACAAGTGACTATGACTACATGAGTTTTTCGATCGACATTGTGTGGACCACCCTTACCCCACAGCAGAGGGCATTCCAACAGGCCCAGCCAACGTGCCAAGCACCACCAAATCAGAACCGTTGGCATCGGAGGCGCCATTGATGACTTGGCTGAAACAACGGGAGGGAGACACGATAGTTGAGCACGCCATCGCTTTGTCGTTGGGGATCAAGAGGGACCCCAAGAAAGGAAGGCGCCTAAGTCGGCCGCCAAGGTCGCAAGCGGGGGAGTAGTCATGGTCGCGGTTCCTGCCGAAATCCTGGTCCAGATGTCTCAACTGCTGCCATCCGCTATCCCTGAGATCCATTCCAAGTTCGTCCAGCCCCCTACACAGTTCACCTCCCTGAACTCAACGAGCGGATATGCTCCCCAAGGGATAATGAGGTCATTGTATACTACCCGACCTTCGCCTTGGGGCTCCGCTTCCCGCTCTACCCCTTCATCCTTCTCGTCCTCCACTTCCTCGAGCTCCCCCTCTTTCAATTGATCCCGAACTCCATCAGCTCGATGGTCGGCTTTCTTGTCATCTGCTCTGCCAGCTGCATCAGCCTGCCGTTGCCGCTCTTCCAATACTTCTTTGAGGCGAAGAGGAAGGGGTCATACTATTACGTCTGTGCAAGGAGACGTCGGCCTCTTGTCTTTGAGCTATCGGGCAAAGTAAGGGACGGGAAGGAGAGGTTCATCTTTGTCTCGACGCCTACGGACTTGGCTCTGAGGTCGAATTGGGGGATTCTGAATACCACAGTGAATGCCGAAGTGGTTCTTGATGGGAGTGACCTTGAGAGCGCCAACATCCTGGAGGAGATCCCTAGGAAGAGTACGGTGTTGAAGGAGCTGATCAAGAATGAGTAGCTCGCCCAGCACATCTGGCTCGAAGGTACTTCGAGCTTAGTAATCCACTTCTGATATGCTCACCCTGAACTGTTTTCTTTTTGCAGGCGCGGCCATGAGTCTGTCAATGGAGGAGGTCATGAGAATGGCGAGGGAGGTGTCGTCGAAGCAGTAGCCGACCAAGGGCAAGGGCAAGCAGATCCCACCCAGGAACTCGACACCGATCGGGCAGAAGCAGTGTCAAGAGGCGATCACCACCACTCGGGCTGAGAAGGAGGAGCGGAGAAAGAAACAAAGGAAAGAGCCCGCGGTGGCCACTCACACTTTCCTCACAAGCGAGGTGGCATCTGGGGGATTCATCAATCTCGACCGGATTGAGCCTGAGGCTGACCTCACGGTTGCCGGGTCACGGGGCCTGTCGATCGCCGACATCCCTCTCAG